>JAJLVG010000054.1:0-19730 GCA_030564585.1 Martiniozyma abietophila
ATCAAGCTTCCTTTTAGAATTTAAAAATGTTGTATCTTGTATATTATTTATATGATCATGGATAGATATTGGCGGTTCAGGTAACTTAATTAAAATCGAATTTGAATCCGTTATAATGGTCTTACCATCTTCTTTATTTTCATCACTAGAGTCACTTGAATAACCTAAATCCATTATCTCCTTTTTAATACAGTTAGTTAACTTTCTTTCTTTCTTAAATGCTTAAAATGTTTATTAAGATGAACCAAGGCAGTGCATAAACTTTTCAATTTAAACTGCTTTTCATCATCTATCATATTACTCTTTTGAAGTATAATTAGGAGAAGGTGTTACTTGATAGAAGAATGGTAAAATGTGGGATATGTAAAGAGTCTGAATCTAGATATACGTGTCCAAAATGTTTAGTGAAGTACTGTTCTTTGAAATGTTTTAAATCGGATAGTCATATCCAGATGGATAATAATCATATTGATAATGAAAAGGATGAAAATGTTACTGGTAGTATTAGTAGTATTAGTAATAATAATATAATAGAAGAAAAAGTTGAATCTATTGTTGATGATAATCAAAATACTGATTATAATGAAGATGAAGAAAATGTTGGATTACTTAACAATGATCCAATGATGGTAGAATTACTCAAGGATGAACGATTTCAACATTATATTTCGTCACCTAATATACAGCTAAATATTTTAATTATTACCGAAATCTTGAATGATATTGGGTTAACGAATGAATATTCAAATGATGGTAGAAGGGAAATCGCCAGTAGGAAACTTAATAATTGGAGAAACGGAGGAATTGAAGCTAATGAATGGGTTGATGAATTTGTTACATGGTTAGGAAATTGGATTCAAGATTGGGAATCAAAGCAAGTTCAGTGAGAGATCTTTACTAAATCAAATATATGTATATTTATATAAAATAGACAAAATTAAATAAGAAAATAAAATCAAAAGTATTATACGATTCATCGGAAGAAGATACTTCATTCCTTTCGTAATAAGACTTATTCACTCTTTCAAGGTAAATTTATTTTTGGTTAATCCTTTCACATTTATATGTTTCAGGTCAATGACAAATATATGACCACCCATATCATTATGTGTCTTATTAGATTCATCATCATGATCATCTTCTAATTCACCACTTGTAATAAATAATTTAGTTAATTCTTTTCCACCAAATGTACAACAAGTAATATTTTTAGCAGGTAACAATATTTCTAAGTCAATTTGACCTAATGGATTGAGTCTGACAATCCTGCCTCTTCCATAAATGCACACATATAAATTACCATCAATATCAAGACATGAACCATCTGGATCCATTTCATCTTTATAAAATACCTTCTTTGAACATAAATCAACCTTATTAGAATCTGAATCCCAATCATATGAATAAACTGTATGATAAGCAGAATCTGTCCAATACATTTTCCTCCTTTTCAAGTCCCAATTGATACCATTTGGAATTCCACAATTATCCCAAAGAGATGTTAATTGAATACCATGGTCAATACATAACCTCCATTGAGTACCAATAAAAGGTTTCCCACCATCATTGACCATAGTTCCTAACCAAAGTGATCCATCGGGTGCCACTGATCCATCATTTGATCTTAATTGATGATCATCAACAATATTTTGATTAGGAAAATTTGCTAATGGGAGTATTTCACCTGTTTCAATATTTAAAGTAACAATTCCTTTATGAACTCCACAAATAATAATATTTGGTTTTGTAGTAAGTCCAATAACACCAATTGATTCATCAATTTTAAATGATTTTAATTCATTATTTAAATCACTTATATGAAGTGATCCATTAGGAATATCAATATAGTAAAGATAACCATTTCGTTCATCATACGTAATACCTTCAAGGAGAGTCCCTTTGTAATCACCAAATGGCCTATCAACGGTTATATTCATTTTTTTTTGTCAGATTGAATGAAAGAATAGGAGTATAGGTTTAAATCAGTTTTCGCACACACACTTTCTTTCTTACTATATATGTTACACGTGAAAGCTTTTAGAAATTGATTTTTATTGTTTGAGCAAAGATTCAATTAGCATAGATGGAGACTTATCCAGCTGCTTTGGCAGCATTACCAGCTCCATTATTAATTTTCCAAGGGATTGAAGATGGATTAAGTCCAAAAGATTTTACAATGCGACCAATTTGGTCAAAAGAAGATCAACATTTACCATTAAATTCTGTTGATTATGGTGTTCAAATTGGAATTCATAGAGAATTAGATTCATTAAAAGGTAACATAGTTGAAGAATTAGTAAATATATTAGAAAATTGTAATCTTAGAAATAGAAATTGGTGGCCAAAGTTAGGAATTGGTAAAAATGGACAACCTTGGTTTGATATTCATTATGCTAATAATCAATATGATTTAGTTGTTAATGGTAGTAAATCACCATTATCACCTTATGATCAAAAAAATGTGGATTTTTATGGATCATTATTACCAATTGAATGGATGAATAAATATTATGATAAAATTCCAACATCATTTGTATCAATTTATGAACTTAGTGAAGATGAAACATTTGATGAAATTTTAATAAATGAAATATTAAGATTAAAGAATCAATTTGAAAATACAATGACAAATTATTTTTGTATTATATATACTAATGGTCCTGTTAGTGAATCAAGGGCTAGTTTAATAAGACAAAAAACTTTATTAACAAATACTAATACATTATTCTTTGTTACAAATGTTCAAACAGATATTGCAAAGAATCAAAGGAAAGTATTCATGAATAAACTTTTGTTAATATTAAAGAATCGTGCAAATGATTTTTATAGTAATCAAATTAGAAAGTTAAAACAAAGGGAAATTAAAGATATAAAATATTCTGAAGAGTTATATACAATGAGATTTGTTATAAAACTTGCAATGTTTGAACAATTAAAAGGTTTATCAGAATATTCAACAAATTTATTACTTAGAGCATATAATAAACTTATCAAATTATTATCATCAAATGATTGTAAAAATAATTTTCAATGTCATTATCAAGTAAGAAATTGGATTGATTCAATTTGTATTAATATTGTAAGAGCTTATATTGTAATGGGGGATGTTAATTCTGCCTATCAAAAGTTTCAAATTCATTTAAAATTAGTTCAACAATATGAATTGAATAAAGATAAATTCATCAATAAATGGATTGCAATTCAATATACTTGGTTAGCACAAACTGTTGAATTGATTGGTATTAAAGATAATTTATTTCCAATTGAAACATTATTAAAACCTATTGAACCATTACAAGGTAAAATTATAAAATATGGTAGTAATAGTATACCAAATGGTGGATTTTTATTCCTTGAAGCAGTCAAATATTTAAATTTATATAATGATGATAATGAAAAAAGTATTTGTGATAATGAAACAAAATTAAATTTATTGAATGGATCATTAGATATAATTTCATTTTCACAAGAAACAAAATTTAATAGAATTGAATCAAGTTTATATTTATTAAAAGGTGAAACATATTTTTTACAAAATAATTATAGTATGGCTATTAATAATTACCTTGTTGGATTATCATCATATAAAAAGGAAAAATGGAATATGATAGTTGTTGATATAATAGTTAAATTAATTAAATGTTATATTGAATTGAAAAGGCCTTTATTAGCATGGTCATTATATTTAGAATTATGTTCAATGAATGATAATGTTTGGAATTTATTATTTCATTCTAATTTTGGTAAAACATTTTCAAAATTACATCAAAAGGAGAGTAATGAAAGATGGTTCAAGATTTTGAATAAATTAAAAGAAAAGATTTTAAAAATTGAACCTATAGAAGATAGCAATAATGATGATGATGGTGGTAATAATAATAATATATTAGTAGAACTTAAAAATCAATTATTTGATATTAGTGTAATTGTTGAAAAGTTTGAAAATGTTATGAATGAAGGTATAAAATTTCAACTTGATATAAAAAGAAAAGGAAATTTAATGATTGAATCATTGAATATAGATGAAATTCGAATTGATATTGGTAAATTTAAACAAATTACAATAATAAATGGTAATAATGATGGTAATAACATCAATGATTCTACAGTAATTCATTCATTGAAAAGTAATGAAAAGGATCATTCAATTCAATTTAAAGTTCCATTAATATTAAAAAATGAAAAGGATATAAATATCAATCATCTAATATTACAATTTCATGTTGATGGCTTAAAAATTGGAAAATTTCAAATATCAGAAATTAAATTAATTGGAAATTTAAATGATATAAAATTCAATTGTTTATTCAATGTACCAAAACTTTTTGAAGGTTCATGGTATTTAATAAATAAATCAGAAAATATTAGTAAAGAGTTTAATTTAAAGCCAAAGATATTACCAAAAAGAATTTTAAGGAATAAAAATTTAAATGAATTTGAAAATTTACCAAAAGTTCCTGATATTAAATGTTCTTTACGATATGATGAATTAGGTTATAATGGTCAAACATTTAAAGTTGATGTATTTATAAAGAATAATGATGAATCATCAATTAAACTCCGAATTGATGGGAATGGTGAACTTGAAGGTCAAAATGTTAAATTATTTTGGTTAAATGAAGAAGAAAAGAACAGTGAATTAAAAGTTTCCAATATTATAAATCAAGGGAATGAATATAAAAATACGTTACTTGTTAAATTTCCTCAAGTTACAGGATTATCTAAAGATAAATATGAATCTAAACCAAATTGTCATATTCAATTAAAACTTTGGTATAAATTAATAAATGATGATGGAGGAGAGGATGAAGAAGAAGAAGAAGTTGAAGTTACTATTGAAAAAGAAATCAAGATAATGGTTGTAGAATTATTTGATTTAAATTGTGATGTTTTGCCAATAGTTTATGAAAACGGTATTCCAAATTTATTTAAAATTAATGAAAATGATGAAGATGAATTTATTGATAATCCAGGAATTCCAATTCATCTTAGAAGATGGATGTTTAATGTTGGAGTATTAAATCTGGCATTTGAAAAGTTATTAATAAGGTCAATTCATTTTGATGTTAAATCATCAATATCTGATTCAATTATTAAATATGATTATGATAGTTTAATTACGAAAGATAAAATATTTGAGCAGGACAAATTAGAAAGATTTGAGTTGAATGTTGATGTAAAAAGTAATAAGACAGATATAAAGAGTATCCCAATTGAAATTACAGGTAGAATCAGATATATTGTTGATAATAATAATATTAATAGTAAAGATGAAAACAATCATGAAATTAATAATAATAAAAGAAGAGTTACAGGGGATGGAGAAGGTAAAGAAGAAGATTCAAGAATTGAAGAGTTTAAAATCAATTTATTTAGAGGCAAATTACCTCATAGTGATCCAAGGGTATTAGTTCAATTGAAAAGTCAAATTGAAAATAATATTAAAATTGAATATGTTTTTGAAAATCCAACAGAAATAATATTTCAATATCAAATGAATTTAAATATTCATGAAGGAGTTGAAATAAAGAATTATCAAAAGTCAATGAAATTAAATTTATTACCATTCATGCAAGAAAGAATTGAATTTGAATATTTATTAAAAGGAAATGAATTACCAGAATTTACAGTTTATGATCGAATGAATCAATTATTTGTTGGGATTCAAGTTTCAGATTCTAAATTAAAATTTAAAGGAGGTCAATTGTTTTTAGTTAATTAAACAACATATATTTAACCTTTCTTAGTTTTAGTATAAATGTATCTTTTAAGCTGATGAAAGTAAAAACAAAGTATGAGAATAAAAAATATATTATATTGTTAATATATAAATTAAAGTATTAAATGCAATTCATTATAAAATGTAATATGTAATATATATAAAATGATTTAAATTTAATTAATTTTAAGTAATTCAACTTCAAAAACCAATGTAGACATTGGTGGGATTAAACCTGGGAATCCTCTTTCACCATAAGCCATTAATGGAGGAACGGTTAATCTAGCCTTTTCACCAAGTGATAACTTTGCAAATCCTTGTTCCCAACCTTGAATGACCATACCTTGACCAATTCTAAATTGGAATGGGCTACCTCTATCAACAGAAGAATCAAATTTTTTACCATTTGTTAAAGTACCAGTATAATGAACAGTCAAGAGATCACCTGACTTTGGGTAATTGATACCATCACCTGGAGAAACTGTTTCGATTTTAAGTTCTTCTGACATTGAGTTTAATAGTGGTTTTGAAGAAGAAAAGTGGCGAATTGAAGTTGTTAAAGGTGAAGAAGAAGAAGAATCGGCGTTTAATGTTGAAATCGCGTTGTAAGAACTGGTGTACTGGTTAGTATTATTACGACTAACTACCAATGGAGCAACATTCAAAGACGTGTTACATTTAGTAAAGATACTTGTTGATCGTGGTCTTGTGAATCTAAACAACATCATTTGTAAACTGGCGTTGTCTCGTCTTTTCGTTCTTTCTGGTTTGTAATCAGTAGAGAGAAAGAGAGAAAGAGAGAAGACAATTGGAACGCGACGAATGCTTGAAGAACCAAAAGACGAGGGGGGAATCCACACATTATTTGATGTTATTGTTGTGTTTATTGATTTAATGTCATTGTTAACTGTTTCATTATCATTTGAATTATAAATTATCCACTGATTGTTTAATTTTTAAATACAATTTGTGTGGTTGAATATTATAACATTAACCATTAACCATTCCAAACCCCGCAGTCGCATATATATAAATCATAATTTCCCTTTGTTATCGTCATTTTATCAAAGGTCATATATTAATAAATTCAATTCAATTCAATTTAATTCAATTCAATCTCTAGAACAAACAACAATTTTTAAATAACTCACTTAAACATGATTAATCCAAAATATTATTCTTCTCATATGATTAATAAATTTAATTTAAATGGACATTCAATTGAAATATTTCTTGATTATACTTGTCCATTTAGTAGTAAAATGTTTAAAAAGGTTAAATATGAATTAATTCCTTTATTAAAATCAAAATCAATTGAAAATAAATATAATATTTTATTTATTAATGTAATTCAACCTTGGCATGGTTATCAATCATCAGTTTTACATGATATTTCATTTGCTATAAGTAAAATTAATCCAAATTTATTTTTAAAGATAAGTGAATTATTTTTTAATAATATTGATGAATTTTCTGATTATAAAGTTTATAATTTAACAAAGAAAGAACTTATTAAATCAATTGTTGAATTAATTAATAAAGAAATTGTTGAAATTAATGAAATTGAAATTAATGAAATTATTAATTTAGTTGAACCTTCAATTGAAGGTAATTTTGGAAATAAAGTTGCAAAAGATAATAAATATTTTACTAAATATCAACGTACTTTAGGTATTCATGTTACTCCTTCTGTTTTAGTTAATGGTATATTTATATCTCAAATTGAAAGTTCTACTTCTGCAGAAGAAATATTAAATATTTTAGAAAGTCAAACTAGTTAATAGGTTTATAATTACATACATATACTACTACTACCACTATAACTAATATAACAACTAATACTACTTACTTAGTGTCTATCGTTTGTAACCTTCCATCCGTACTGTACGTAAGCAGGTGCACGGATCTTAAAGGATAAAAAAATATAATAAAATTTCAATTTTTAGATTGAACAGCAATTTGTGGAAGTATAAATTGTTAAGGGGAAAGAACAAAGGAGTCAATTGTGTAGCTGTAAAGTGAATACGTTACAGTCACAGCTATACATTATTATCAGCAATGAAAGAAGTTAATATACTATTCACAGCAGTTGCTATTAGAAGCTTTTCTTCTCAAGAACCTAATACTTTAATATTAATGCCGGATGACGTTATCCATGTTTTAACAACTCCAAATAAAATTTGGTGGGATGGTATACTTATTGATCCAGCTGGAAATGCAATTAGAGGTTGGTTTCCAGCAATTTATACTCGAAAAATTGGTAATCAAATTGAAAAGCAACAATTCTCATCTAATGATAATAATAATAACGAGTCAAACAATAATAATCACGTTAGTCATGATAATGCTCAGAATATTAAATTTCAATCACAACAACAACCTTCAAACCATCATAATCATGGTAATACAAAACAAAAACATAAACCAAAATCAAATATGAAACAATCATCAATATCAACAATGCGTTCAGATTCAAATGTTCCTTTATTCGAAGAAAAAAATTATTTTTCTTCAAAACCTGGTTCTGTTACTTCTTCTGCTAATAAATATTCAAGGCAAACTTCTCAAGCTTTTACAAATGTTACAGGATCTAATTCAGTTCATTTAGTTTCAACCGAAGAAGCAGTTTCATATTTTCAACCTTTAAATGATGGGAATTTACCAGGATTTAATTTTATTCCTGTTTGGATACCTCAATTAACTCAAGATGATGATATAATTTATTATAATTCTGCTTTAAATATTCATTCAAGTGATTTACCAATGATTTCAAATAATCATTTTAATAATGATTCATATTTTGAAATTCCTGATCCAACAAAAATTTCATCAGAATTAACACCAGTTCCAATAACTTTAAATAGGTTTAATCCTGGATCATCAATGTTAGTTACAGATTCACATAATAGTGCGGATGGTTCAGATTCTGATTCAATGAATCCTAATAGTAGACAACAGCAGCAGCAGCAACAACAACAACAACAACAGAAACAACAAAAAGGTACTCAAAAGCCATTATTTTTTCAACAACCACAACAACAAAAGCAAAAGCAACAACAAGATTATCGTTCAAATCAACCAGAAGTTTATTTACCACAAAATTTTCATTTAATAAGAGAACCAAGTAAATTTTATTTAAATCCTAATGATATTTTATCATGGTCAAACCTTTCTTCAAAATTATTAGAATCATTCAATTTTACTTTGAAAGCTTTAAATGATAAAGATAAACCAAAATGTAAAATTGGAATTAATTCAATATCAGAATATTTAACATCATTTCATATAGCAACGAAATTAATTATAAGTGATTTAGAATCAAATGGTGAAAAACAAAAATTTAGTGTTGCTCTAAAAAAATTTACTTCATTAATTGTTGACTGGCGTGTGTGGACACAGCTTTATATGGTTGATTTTGAATTAACAGAAGTAAAAACTTTGAATTATAGTTCTCATCAATCATATCCATTCCCTAATGTTGGAAATGAATGTTTGATTAAAGCTGAAAATCAAATACCAAAAATTAAACATATTTTAGATATTATTTTAAATCTAATTAGTATGTTATCATTACCAAATGGTGGTGATCCTGATGTTTTACCTGTTATTCATCCAAGATTTGTTCGTGGAATATTCGAAGCAGCAAATTATAAAAATCAATTTAATAATAATATTCATGATGATTTATTTCATAATAAATCATTTAATGGTCAAAATGTTGTTTTAGATGAAAATATTACAAATACACTAAAATCAACTGAAAAAAAGATTAATGATTCATTAAAAGATATTCAAAAATTTTTAAAAGATTCAAAGTCAAAATCAATGGCAATTGGTTCATTTACAGAAGATAGAAATTTATTACTTCTAACTTATATTTATCAAATAATTCCTTTATTAAAATCATATTTATATGGAATGGAATCAATTGATTTAACAGTATTTGTAATGATTGAAAAAATGGCTTTAAAAAATCAGATTAATAGACATGATACATTAGTTGAGAGTACTCATTCATCAATTCAATTTGGTGATGGTAATAATGAAAGATTTTTTGAAGCAACTTCAAAAGCAACAAGACCAATGATTTATGAATTTCAACAACTGAAACAAGTTATTCATTCTGCTTTTACTGATTTTCTTCTTGATTCTCAAAATATTACTGCAAATGATCCAGAAGTTTTTGCTTCAATTGTTTTTAATAATGAAGAATTCAATTCGAATTCTGATACTTATAGTACTTTACCATCATTAAGTAAAAAAGATATAGCAATTGAAAGGTTATCAAAAAATCTTTTAAAAAGTTTAAGAAATTTAGATAAACTTACATTAAATGGTGAATTATATACAAAGGAACCAATGTTAAAATTACTTGAAAGTATGAGATTGATAACAAATCGTATGACATTATTACAAATGTCAATTACTCAACTTAAAGAAGAACGTTCATCAATTTTAAATTATTGTAGTAGATTAATGAATACTGATTTTAATATTGCAAGTTTATTTATTGCTGAACGTCATAATACATTAATTTCAATTAATAGTGGAGATACATTAGGAACTCGATCAAATACTAATAATAATTTTGGAGCAATTAATGGTGATCATTTATTAACTCATATGCCACAAGTTTCATCACCAAAGCCATGGTTTTTAGATATGGATGATGATGAAAAAGATTTAGTTTATGATATAAATGGATTAAGAGGTGGTTCAATTAATGGATTAATTGCAAAATTAGTTGATGTTCAAATTGAAAAGGATCCTTTATTTGAAGAAACAATGTTAATGTTATTTATTTCATTTATAACACCAAAAAAACTATTTGAATTATTAATTGAAAAGTATACAATCTCAATGCCTGAAGCATTAAGTTATGAAGAATATAATATTTGGTTAAATGAAAAGGTTAGACCACAACAAAATCATATATTAAAATTTTTTGAAAAATTATTTTCAGAATATTGGATAGTTCAATATTCTGATTTAGAACTTATTCAACTTTGGAAACAATTTACAGTTGAAGCAAATATTTCACAAGAATTAACAAATTTAGGTTTAAAAGTAATGAATATTACTGATCAAGAAGAATATTATATTGAATTTGATATGAATAATAAAGAATCAATTGAAATTCCAATGTCATTACTGACATCAGATATAAAAAAGATCAAATTATTAGAACTTAATGTTATTCATGTTGCAAAGCAAATTACAAGTATGCAAGCATTTTATTTTAGAAAGATCAATAAAAATGATTTACTTTTTAGATCATACAATTTTAGTAGATTATTAAAGATAAATAAGAAAAAGAATCAAATAAATGATGATAATTCATATAAAAAAACTTTAGATACGAGACATATTACAAATTTTATTAAAAATTGTAATCAAATTACTCATTTTACTACTTATATGATTCTTAGAAAATCAGATTTAAATGATAGAGTTGAAATGATTAAATATTTTATAACATTAGCAGATAAATTAAGATCATTAAAAAATTTTTCTTCAATGACAGCAATAATTTCAGGATTAAGTTCAACATCGGTTGCAAGGTTAAAAAAGACATGGGATATTGTTCCACGTTCATATGTTGCAAATTTTGGTAAAATGGATAATTTAATGTCAATTGGTAAAAATTATTCTGAATATAGAAATATGTTAAAATTTGTTGAAAATGATGAAGATCCATATTTACCATTCCTTGGAGTATTTTTATCAGATTTAAGATTTACAACAGATGGTAATCCTGATTGGATTATGATTCCACAAGATGATGGAGGATTTTCAAGTCCAATGGGAAATTCTACATCAGTAATGACAACTCATACAGCAATGACAAATATTGGAACATCTAATGTAAATGTTGATAGGAAAGCAATTAATATATCAAAAAGGATTAATATTGTTAGTATTATTAATCAAGTACTAGATTTTAATAATTCATTATATGAAATTCCATTAGATGAACAATTAATTTGTTATTTTAAAACGATTTTTGATAATTTACCAGATGATGAAGCACTTTATGAAATGTCATTAAAAATTGAACCAAGGGTTAGTTTATTAAAAGGAGTCAAAGTAATGGATATTATAAGACCAAATTTGTCAACAAGTGGTCTTTAATCTCTTTATTTGAAAAGGGTGAGTTGGTAACTTATTTTTTGTTTGTTTGTGTGATTTTTTTTAACGCTTTTTTCATATACATATACCTTCACACATCACAACACACACACACACACACGGACGGACACTTACAAGTTAAGACAGGTATGGAACTTTTATATTTAATTTTTTATTGGGATTTTATTTTTTATTATTTTTTATTAATTTTTTATTCTTTTTATTAATGAAAATATACATTTTGTGAAATAATTTAAGTTTTATACAATTTTTTTGATTATACTTGAATGATAAATAATCATTAATTACAATAATAGTAGTTGTTTTATTACCAGCAGAGTTTTAATTTATATGTATATATAAAAAAAGATAGAAAAAATTCTAAAATGTTATAAAAAAAAATAAAAAAAGAAAGAAAATGAAATGAAATGAAATAGGGTATAATACCATACCATACCATCCATAAATTTAAATCAACAAAGTTTCAATCTTATCCTTAACAGCATAAATTTGATTCTTGATAGCAGAAGCATCATTAGTAGTAATTGAAGCAGCAATAACTGGTCTTGAAACACCACAAGCTCTACCAAGTGCAGTCTTTGATGGAACGAAAACGTAAGGAACATTTTTATCTTCACATAATAATGGTAAATGAAGTAAAATTTCAATAGGTTCAGTATCAGCAGCCATAATAATGAATTCAGAAATACCTCTATTTAAAGTCTTTGTAGTTTCATTTGCACCTTTCTTTAATTGTCTTAAATTTTGAGCTTGTTGAACAAGGTCAAGAATTTGTTGAGATAAACCTGAATCGGCTAATGGAAAAGCTTTTGGATTTGGAGTAGACATTTTATTAGTAAAGATAGATATGTAGTAAGGTTCCTTGCTATAGCTCGCCTTAAATAAATAAAAGAAAGAAGAGACTGTAATAGTATGAAAGATTAAAAAGAAAGAAATAAAAATTTTCAGTTTCCTCTTTCGGAGTTTGTTTGAAAAAAAATTTTGAAAAAACAATTTTCACGTGACTTCAAAAGGTGTACAGATGTTTATATAAAATTACGTAATGCCTGCGGTGTACGGCTGTTAAAGTTTTGTTACGTAATTTATGGATGTTGGTGTACAGAGGTAGTGTTACGTAATTGGTGTTGAGTTCTACTTTTTTGGTGTACAGTTGTAAAAATGGCTGCTTTTCAAATTCGCGAAAGGAATATAAATTTTGTTGCTGGCGAAAGAGAAAAAGGTTTGCAAATTTAGATTTTACAATCTATAAACCTTTTATAGAAGAACTTAACAATCAATTAAATAAATAACACAATGTCTGATCTCTGTCCTGTTTACGCCCCATTCTTTGGTTCCATTGGTTGTGCTGCTGCAATTGTCTTTACTTGTTTCGGTGCTTCTTATGGTACAGCAAAATCAGGTGTTGGTATTTGTGCAACATGTGTTTTAAGACCTGATTTACTTATTAAAAATACTGTCCCAGTTATTATGGCAGGTATTATTGCAATTTATGGTTTAGTCGTGTCAGTTTTAATTTCATCTTCTTTAAAACAACAACAAGCACTCTATACTGGTTTTATTCAATTAGGTGCAGGTCTTTCTGTTGGTTTGGCCGGTTTAGCTGCAGGATTTGCAATTGGTATTGTTGGTGATGCTGGTGTTAGAGGTACTGCTCAACAACCAAGATTATTCGTTGGTATGATCTTAATCTTAATTTTTGCTGAAGTTTTAGGTTTATATGGTTTAATTGTTGCTTTGTTAATGAATTCAAGAGCAACCCAAGATGTCATTTGTTAAATAAAAAAGATATAATATTTACCTTTTGTGAGTATTAGATATAGTGATTATTTACATAAAAAGAAATAAAAATTACAAAATATACAAAACCTCTATTTATCATTTCATCAATTATTACTCATTTTTAAACTACCCCCTTTCCTCCTCCTTTTTTCATATCCTTCCTTCTTTTTTATTTTCTCTCTCTTTTAAACCTCATTCGATTGAATTATTAGTTGATTTTTGAAATTATTTCAAATGTTTTTATTATCTGTTTCTCCTTTTTTTCTTTGTTATCATAGTCTTCACATTTCTTCTTTTGTTTCTACTTCTTTTATTAGTTTTAACATTGAATGATTATTATAAATACACACATACAGAAAATATTACTTTAATATATTGAAAAACTTTTTATATAGCTTAAAAGAATTTTTGTAGTTTTTGTAATGAACATATGTAACTACTATCATGAAACCACCAATAAATTGAACATAAATTCAAATTACTTACTATTTTTAAAAAATAAATCAAATCTTTTAAAGATACAAAGATAAATCAAAAAAAAAAAGGCAGCTTAACTATGATACAATTTTATGAAATATCAATTATAATCTTTCAATAATTTGATTTTATTGTTCCTTTTTAAATAAATTTTTAATTAAACTTATTTTATCACCAATTTTACAATATAATTTCCATAACCTTCCAAACCAAACTTCATCCCATTCACTTAAAAATACATCACCATGTTGAGTCCAATAAATATAATTGTCAAATTTAACCATATCTTTCCTTGTCATAACATCAATTAAACAACTATTAACAGAATCAATAATAAAAATTGTTCTTGGTCCTAATTCCATGAAAATATTCAATAATGTATAAATTGATGATTTATCAGTTAATGTAAAAAATTCGAAATCAATAATATTTTCAAGGGTTATAAAATTATTATTTGATTCTAATTCAATTGATTCATTTTTACCTGTTAATTTAAACATTGTTTCAGGACTTATAAACCTAATATGTACACTATTATTATCATTATCATCATCATTATCATTATCGTTATATCCATTTATTTTATAATTATCAATTTCTTTTATAAGTTCATCACTTTCAACACTTGCAATGATTTTTTTACCTTCATTAGTTTGATAAACAATTGGGAATGATTTATAACCTAAATTAATTAAAATTTGAACTTCATTAATATTCATTCCATTCCATAACAAACTAACGACATTATTATTATTATTATTATCATTATCATTATTAATTAATATATTACCAATTGTTGAAGTTGATTTATCACCAAGATGATGAGATTCTTTTGCATCTAAATATGGCATACCATTGAATTTAATCATTTGATCAGCAATTCCACCAAATCCAATTCCAGCAATTTCACTAACAATTCTAACACAAATAACAACAAGCATTGTTGGAACAATATATTTTAATGCTCCTGTTAATTCAAACATTATAACAACAACAGAAACTGTTAATCCTGTTATACCCGATAATGCAGCTCCAGCTCCAAGGAATGCATAAGTTCCTGATGTAATTGTACCATGAGGATGAAGTTGTTCAATTAATAATCCAAGAGTTTTACCAAATGTTGCACCAATTGCCATTGAAGGAACAAATATACCACAAGGAACTTTAGATCCATATGATATACAAACTAAAACAATTCTTAAAATTGTTGCATAAATTAATGAAATTAATGTTATTGACCATTTCCATGTTGAAATATCTTTTGAAGAAATTAAACAAATTTTATTTTTTAATGATGATGATGAATTATTAATATTACATTCATCAAATAATAATTCCATTACTTGAGTCATATCTAATCTAACATAAGGATTTGCATAACCAACAATTGAAGTTATTAAACAAAGCCAAATAATTTCTTTCCAACCAAAATTTGGAATTTTTGATAAATATTTTTGTCTAAATGCAACATATTTAATATTCCATTTTGAAACTATTATACCATATGTACCACCGAATATACCAAGGATTAAAAACCATGGGACTTCTGACCATTTCCAATCATTTTCATATCTAACTTCAAACATTACAATTTGTCCAGTTCCAAATGGGTTCCATGCTTGTAATGTTGATGTTGAAATAAATGCTGTATAAAATGATTTCCAAAGAATATCTAATGAAACTCTACTTGCAATTTCTTCAACTGCAAATAATACACCACCAATTGGTGAACCAAATGCAACTGCAACACCAGCTGCTGAAGAAGCTGTAATAAATTCACTCATTCTTGATGGTGCTTCTTTAAACCATGGGATTATTAATGGTGGTATTAAATTACCAACACATGCGGCATAATGAACACTTGGTCCTTCTTTACCAACTATTAAACCACTAGCAATTGTAAATGGTAAACCTAAAGCTTTAACAATTAATGTTGGCCAAGATAAAAATCCTGGTTTATTAAATCCTGAAACTGTACATTTAACTTCTGATATCCCACTTCCGGCTGCAAATGGAGCAAAATATAAACATGCACATGATGCAATTATACCAAATATAATACATAATGAAGTATGAATAAAAAATGATGGTATAGAATAAGAAGACCATGGAATGAAATTTGTACATTGTGATTCATTAATATCTTGTCTTTTTGATAATAAAAATTTAAATAAATACATTGAATTATTTGTTATTGTATTTATAGTTTCTTGTCCTTGATTTTGATTTTTTTGTTGATTTAATGAAGCTTCTTTTAAACAACAAAATTGTTTATTTAAAAAGAAATTTGATGTACAATGACCAGATTTTAAATCACCTAACCATTCAGTCATTACATTTAAAAATGCAGCAATAGATCCAATTACTAAACCAATTGCAGTTAATACTAACCAAGTTTGTAAAGAAGTCCAAATACGAGATTTAATTAGTTGAAGATGAGAAAATTTAGTTATGAAAACTTCAAATGTATTGGTAGTAGAAGTCCAAGAATTTTGAGTTAATGGAGGATCATTAAAATCATCTAAATCAAATTCATCATCTTGATTTAAAGGTCGTGATTGTAAATTATTATTATTATTATTTGTTAAAGTTCTTTGACGTAATGCTTCATAATATTTTTTATTTTCCAATCGATGTTCCCTTGGCCAATTTACTGTTGTAAAAGAATCGAAACTTTTTGATAATTTTTGAACTTCGGGATTTGAATTAGTTTCATGTCTCCAATTGACCATAACTGGTAAGAACAAGACGCTTATTTTCTAACTCTTTTGTAGTAGTATTCAATGTGAATCTGTTTTTGTTGAAATATAATTTTATGCGCAAATTTAAAAAAAGGAAAGTACAACATTATTTTATGTCATAATAGATATTTAATAAAATATATATATAAAAATCATTATAGGATGGAATAAATAAATAAACAGAAGGTAAAAAAGAAAAGTATTGCTTTGCTTTGCTTTATTGATTCAACCAACAACTAATGTTTCTGGATCAGCGAATTCATATTGTGGAATTTCTAAATTTAATGGAGCAGGACCTTTTCTAATTCTTCCTGAAATATCATAATGAGAACCATGACAAGGACAAAACCATCCACCGAAATCACCAGATTCACCAATTGGGACACAACCTAAATGAGTACAGATACCCAACATGATTAACCATTGTGGATCTTGAACTCTTTCAGAATCAGTTTGTGGATCTCTTAAAACAGAAATATTAACTTCATTTGCTTCTTCAATTTCAGCAGGAGTTCTATGTCTAATAAAAACTGGTTTACCTTGCCATTTAACAACAACATTTTTACCTAATGGGATAGCATCTAATTTAACTTCAACTTTAGCCATAGCTAAAATATCAGCAGAAGCTGACATTGTTGATAAAAATGCTTCAACTGTTGATTTAGCAGCAACTGCACCTAAAACACCGTAAGAACCAACCATGAAATAAGTAAAATCTCTTGATTTATCTGTAGAACCTTTGGATTTATTTAAATAATGAGTAAAATCTGGAGAATCATAAGTAGATTTAAGAGCTGGAATAGTAGATGAAATGGATCTGGTAGCTTGTGCTGCTGTAATAATAAATAAAAAAATATAACATGTTAGTAAAATTGTTCTCCCTTTCAAATTATCATTGAAAATTTCAATTACTTGAAAAAAAAACCTGAGGGGATGTTTCTTTTAACCAATACTTGTTTTAATCAATAATAACTTTAACAAAATAAATGTTGCTTCAACATGTGTAAACAATTAATGAAATTGACAATAAGTAATAATTCCTATACTAAAGTAAGAAAATGAGATGAAATGGAAAATAACAAAATAACAATTATTAAATGGGAAAAAATCTAACTGGAACAACCGTTAAACAATTGAAAAAAAAAGAGAAGGATACTTTATTTAATTGAATTCAAATACTAAGTAATAATAAACTCAAAATATTAAAAAAAAGTGTGATGAAATTGAAACTCAAACGTTGCCTATTGGATACAATTTTATAATAGTGAAAAAAAAATAAAATAAAAAAAGGAGAACGAAGGAAGATGATTAAACAAGTATGAAAGTTAAGAAAACAAAATAATAGTTGATGATACATACTCAAACCCAAACCTCTAGTAGATCTTAAAGACAATCTTGACAACATGATGCTGGTTTTGTTTTAATCTTAAAATATTTAATGATCAGTTTCAAGTTTAAAAGTGTTTTCTCTTTCAAGATTTCTTCTTCACACCACCGCGAACATTTCCCTTTCGCGCATTCTTATTGGTTAGAACGCAACCGTGCACCAAACACCCGCGCCACGTCCGCTGCCTGTTGCGCCACGCGCTCTGCTAGCACAGCCCGTAGATTGTTAAAATGGTTATTAACAGTTTGAATTGCATTGTTATGGTTGGTATCAATTGTTGTAGCTGCTAGTTCAAGGTCATTACCAAGGTTATTAAATATATGTTCAACATTTAGAGTTTGATCTTCAAGTGTGTTTTCACTTGGTATAATTTTTATATTATTAGTATCTTGATTATTAGAATTATCTCCTAATTTGTTATTCCTTTTAATAGTTTCAATTGTTGTGATATCAACTCTAGTAGATTCACCTTCAAGATCATCAATTAATAAATTTTGAATTGAATCTTGTGTAATAGATTTATTATCATTTTTAATAGTTGGAGGATTTGAAAATGAATCAATAAGTAGATAATTATTACCTGAAGATAAAGTTGATCGAGGAAGTATTTCAAATGGTAAGATATCAATAGGAGATAATTCTTTTTCCTCATTTTTTTTATTTAATGGTTCAGAAATTAAATTATTTGATATATTATGTTTTTCATTATTTTGATCTGTTAATTCATTTTGTTTTGGATTGATCATTATTAAATTTTGTTTATTATTGATGTTGGTCAAAGAATCTAATCTCTTTTGAATTTGTTGATCATTAATTTTCTTTTGATTTCTTTTTCGATAAGTTCTTTTAGTAATTTTTTCTTTTTCTTTTGATTTTAGTTTTGATTTTAATTTATTATTAGGAATTAAGTTTGATTGTTTCTTTTGACAAATCATTGAAACTCTAACTTCACCAGTAATATTAACATTTTTTTCATTTATCGAGCTATTTGTATTTATTAATTTACTTTTAATTTTCTTCTTATTTTGATTCATGATTTTATTACTATTATTATTATTATTATTGTTATTCAATGATTGAAATTCAATTTGATTCATTATAATATCATCATCATTTAATTCAAAAAACAATTTATTTAAATCATTTTCATTATTATTATTATTATTTGTTTTTGTTATTGATCTATTTATTAAACCATTATTATAATCTTTATTAATTATTGTATAATCATGAATTGGTATAATGTTAATTGATTTAAATACTTTTTTAATTGATTTATTAATCATATTTATTTATGTGTTCTTTTAATGTTTAGAATGAAAGTAAAACTATTTTGAGCCATCAAATATTTTAATAAAACTGACGCGTTAAAAAAGAAATAGAATTTATTTAATCTTTTATTCTCTCTTTTAAACATTTAAAGTAAAAGTAAAGTAAATGTAGACGTAAATAACGTAGAACAACGAAACAATACCTT
>JAJLVG010000054.1:20177-31817 GCA_030564585.1 Martiniozyma abietophila
CAACGAAACAATACCTTTATTTAAAAAGAATATAAAAAATAGTTATAACAAACACAAATAAAAAAGTAATAATAAAAGCTATAATCTAAAAAGAACTAATAATTTAATTGAAATTTATTGAAAAAAAGAAAAAAAAACAATGAACACAACAGGTTATATAAGAAAAAGAACATAAAAGAATTTGACAAAGAAAGAACACAAAGAAAAGTAAGAGGGGGAAAAAAAAAAGAGAGGGGAAAGATCGGGGAGGGAAAGAATGATTTAATAAAAGACAAATTTTGCTTTACCACTTGTAACAGAAACTGTACAACCATCTGATCCATTACCATTATATGAACCATCTTCATAAACACAATCACCAATAACAACTGAACTATCATCATATGCAACAATTTTAACATTATAATTAGCAGAATCTAAATTATTTGGATTTGGAATTAATGATAAATAAGCAATTCCATCAGTATAACCAGCACCAAAATTTAATGGAGCCCAATTACCAACACTTGTACCTGATGTACTCCAAATACAACCATCTTCTTGAGAAACACCTGCATTATTAACATAATATTGAGCAGAAGTTTTCTTTCCTTGCCAAGTATAATAAGAATCTTCATCAACAGTTGTTAAATAATTTTCACTACCTGCATCAACAATTGTTGGGATAACCATATTTTCTGTACCTGGATAATCAGTTCTACAAATTGCAACTGATTCATCAATTTCTGAAACAACTCTTGCAGAATCAATTCCCCATTCACATAAATAATCTGAATCTGAACTTGTTTTATATAAATAACCATTTTTACAATATAATCCACCAACTGAGACACCATTTGCAGGTTGACTTGAAGGCCATTGAGTTTTTGACATACCAGGTTGACAAGCGTATGAACAATAAGTACCATCTTCACAACTACCACCTGTTGAAGTATCATCATGATATAAACCTGACCAACCACCATAACCAAGGTAATCTAAAGAGATAACACCTTGACCACCTGGGAAATCAGAACATGAAATGATACCATCAACAAATTTTTCAGTTGGAGCAGAATAAGCAGATAAATCACCTGATGAACCTGAAGTAATTTTATAAGATTTATTTGAAGATGATGAAGAGGAAGAAGCAGCAGCAACTGATGAAGATGAAGAAGTTGAAGTTTCTTCAATTTCAGTTGATGATGAAGTAGCAGCAGTAGTTGAAGTAGTTGAATCAATTTCAGTACTTGAAGTTTCAATTGTTGAAGATTCCAAATCAATAGTTGAAGTTGTAGTTGCATCAGTTGGTGATGCAGCTAAAGAAGTTGAAGTTTCAGTTGATTCATAAGTATTACCATCACCATCAACGGTAACAGTAACATAAACATAATCATAAGCAACAGCTCTTTTATGTTGATGATGTTTATGATAACTATTTTTAGTAGTAGTACAATCATCAATGTTATTAGCAGCTGGTGCAGCTTTAGCAGCTGATAAAATAGATGCAATAGCAAATAATGTAGTAGTAGAAAGCTTCATATTTTGAAATTTATTTCTTTAATATTTGTTTTTTTCTTTTAAAAAATCAATTCTTGATTAAAGCTGTGTAAAATGATAATTAAAATTAAATAGAATAATATGTTAGTAATATGAATAAGAGTAAAATAGTATTCTTTTTCTATTTCAATTGATTGATTGATTTAAAATTTGTAAAGGGGTTTAAAATTTTATCATATAAACCAGGAGGAAAGTTTAAAAATTTCAATTTCAATTTTCTCTCTCTTTTTGTTTGTTTTGATTTCAATTTGAAAAATCTTAAAAAAAAAATAAACGCGAACCTTCGGTGTACTGGTTTTTTAAAAAAACCTTTCTCGCGAATAAATCCAGCCTCTCTTTTCTTTTCATTTCATTCTTAGAACACAGCCATTCAGCTGAAACCATTTGATAATTAAAATAAGTATATGGTTAATAAAACAATTTGGTAATAAAAAGATATTAAATGTAAGTTTAAACGTTTGATATGAAATGTATTTGTAAAGTAATTGTAATTGAAATATTTATAAGTGTGTGTGTGTAAAATATGAGAAATGGGTCTATTTTCTATAGTAACCAAAATGTAAATAAACCAAATTTTAATTTTTTTCTTTTCTAATAATAATAAAAAAAAAGTCAAAAGTTGAACATATGATTGATAATTTGACTCCTGTTAATGTTGAAACAATGAATCAAATGAAATAAAAAGTAAAAGAAAAAGTAAAAAGTAAAAAGGAATTAATAAATAAAAGAGAAACATACCTTAATTAAAATTTCTTGTAAATAAGTAAGAGTGAGTAAGTAAATTGAATTGGAGGGGCGTAACAAATAATTTAACTAAACAAAAGGAGTGACTGAATATATATTGTTCTAAAAGTAATGAATGATTTTAGAATTTTATATAAATAAAGGAACGGAAAGTAGTTGGAATAAAGTTCTTAAGTAGTGTTAGTTGTCTTCTTCTTCTCTTCTAGAGGTAACAAAAAAGTTAAAAGATGAAATCATTAAATTCATTTATGAGACGAAAAGCGCGACGACGACAACAAAAATTCGCGGGTAAGTTTTTGTTATTGTATTTTTTTTTAAAAAAACGTCGATCGTCGCGTCGGTTGTGTCGTCTTGTTGCGTCGGTTCCATCGGCGCGTCGATTAACTCGACGCGCCGATCGACTCAAACCGCGCGGGAAAATTTTCTTTTTTTTCTTTTCTTTTTTTCTTTCTCGTTTCCTTTTTTTTTTTTATTTTATTTTTTTTAAATTACACAAAACACATTTTTAATTTATTAATAATTATCATATTTTTTTTATTAATTCAATTTTATTAATTTATAATACTTGAAAGATTAGTAGTTAAATTTTATACAAGTAATGTCAAAAGAAGTATTTAACGAAGGTCCAACAACTTCTCAACATATCGATTCAAATAATGATGATCATTTTAAAAAGACAACATTTAAATTAAAGAGAACTCGTTCAATGGGTTTATTAGATAATTTTATTCAACAAGCAAATGCAATTGATACAAATATTTCAGCAAATTTAATAACTGATGATGATGAAAAGGTAACATCAAAATCTTTTGTTACTGAAAAGACTTTAAATAAATTAAATTTAAAACCAAAAAAGAAAAAGAATTTTAATAATTCTGCTCCTTCTTCTTCTTATTCAAATTTTACTTCAAATTCACCAATAAATTCAAATTCAACGTTATATTCAAATAATAAATCAATAATAACAACAACAACAACAGCAACAACAACAAATCATAATAATAATCGAATTGATAATATTTCAAATCCTTTATTTAATAATTTAACAACAATAACAACAACAACACAAAATTTAAAAAAATCGTTATTATCAGAATCTCCTCAAAGTTTTCAAAGTATTGATGAATTTTCTGATGATAATAATAGTTCAACTGAATCAATTTCTTCAAATGGTTCAATTTCAGGAATTTCTTTAATACCAAAACATCAATTAAAAAGGTTACAGCATCAACAACAACAACAACAACATTTATTAAATTTAAATAATTTAAATAATAATTCATCTCATTTTGATCCAACAATAAATCATATTGATTTAACAAATTTATTACATGATGATATTGATGTTAAAGATGCTCCAAAGGAACATGTTGATTATTTAACTCATAAATGGGATGAAGAAGAAATTTCAAAATCTTGGAAATATGTTGTTTTAAGAAGGGGAAATGTTGCAGATTCTGCAAGACTTGAAAATGCATCATGGAGAACTTGGGCTCAAGCAAAAAATAATTTAAAAACAATTCCTGCAAATGAATTAAATTGGGAAAATAGAGATAATGATGTTACTTGGCTTTATGGTCCAGTTTTAAGAGATGATAGACCTTCATCTTTAAATTCACCAAATTTATCTTCATTCCCTTTAAAATCAAATCCATCTTTAGAAAATGTTAATTTATCTCAACCATTTCATTTAAATTCTTCATCAAATTTAGAAAATTTCTCTACTTCTTCTTTATCATCATCATCAATAACAGCAACAACAAAAACAAAAACAAATACAACAACAACAAATACAACAACAACAAATACAACAACTTCAAATAATAACAATTTTTCTTTAAAAGAAAAAAATAATTCAATTAATGATGAAAATAATTCAAATTGTTTTAATAATAATCATTTAAAATCAATTTTAAAAAAGAAGACAAATGTTGAAAAAATGATTAGTGAAGCAAGTTATTGTAGACTTCAAAATTTATTAGAATATCATGAACAAAAATTAAAATCAAATAGCCCAATTTTAAAACCTCAATCTCCAATTCATTCAAATAATCAATCATCTTCAACTTTAAATTCTTTAAATACAATTCATCAAATAAATTCTTTAAATCCATTTCAAATTAAATCATCATTAAAAAATTCTCAATTACATATTCAACAAAATTTGATTGTTAATAATAATAATCAATTTGAAAATAATAATACTAATGAAAAATCTCAAAGGCATATTCATTTTAATATGAGAGTTAATCAATGTATGGCAGTTGAATATTCAAATGATTATTTAAGTGATGAATTTATTAATTCTTCCGAAGATGATGATGATAATAAACCTATTTCTTCATTCTTACATTCTTCATATTCAGAAGATCGTGACCATGGTTATGCTACAGCAGATGATGATGATGATGATAATAATAATAATAATAATGATGATGATGACGATGATGATGATGGATTATTTGTTTTAAATGCTTCTAATTCTATATCTAATATTTCTCATAAACCACCAATATTATCAAAACAATCATCATTAGAATCAAATAATATAATGACAATTGCACCATTACCTGCAGCAACATTAAAATTTGATTCAGATGATGAAGAAATGGAATCTAATCAAGATAATAAAATTCAAAGATCATCATCAAATACTCAATCTCATAATACTGAAACAAATCGTAATTGGAAACATTATGATTATAATTCTGTTTATACAAATAATGATTTTTCATTTGTTAATAATGATGTTGAAATGGTTGATGTTCCAATGAATTGTCAAATTGATGATATGGAATCAATGGATGTGGATCCAATTTCAAATTCAAATTCAATAATTATTTCAAATTCAAATTCAAATTCAAATATTTCATCACCAAATATTTTTAATGTTCCAAAATCTTTATTAAATGAAATTCCTGAACTTGATATTGATAATAACACAGATCATCAAAGAATCTTAAGTATGTATGATAACAAAAACAGTAATAATAATAATAATGATAATGATAATGAAAATGATGCAGATAATGACGATGATAATTTAAGTGTAGATTCAAGGTGATGATGATGATGATGGATTTATTTTTGGTAATTCCAATTCACAACTTTTAAAACGTTCAACAAGTTTAGGATTTCGTTCAAATAATAATTCCCAACAATCGCTATCTGTTGGTTTAAGCGGACTTGATTTAACAAATACAGGATTAAGAAAGAGTACAGGTGCTGGTTCAAAACCTCAATTATTCCAGCTTTTTAATGATAATTCAATTGATTATACGAATAAAGAATCATTAAATAAAATTCCTTTACCTTCATCAAATAAAAATTTTTCATTTCAAGAATCTAATTCTTCTTCTTCTTCTTCTGATGAAGGTAATAGTCATCATAATTTTCAAAAGGAAGGATTTAATTTAATGAATGCAACAAAAGCTGCTGCATCAAGCTCATCACTTGCTGATGTTAATAAACAATTTATAGGAAGTACTGCTAGTTTGACTTCTATGAATAGAAGCAAAAGTGGATCTTTTATGTTTGGTGGTAATGATAGTGAAAGTGATAGCGGTAGTGAAAGTGAAATGACATTCAAAAGACACAATACCTAATTATCCATTTGTTGTATTAATAAATAAATAAAAAATGGGTAATGATAATGGAAGGAAATAGGGAAGGGATAAATGTGTTTTATTTAGTAAATTTTTAAGAAATTGAATCAATAAATGTACAGAGATAAGGAAAATTACTCAATTAAATCCATTTTTTTCATTGTTGGTTTAATTTATCAATCATTTTTTTGCTGTTACTTTTTTTCTTTCTCTCTTGGATTCTCGTTTTGGTTTTATTATGTCTATGATAATGATTATGGTTAGTTATATTTTTACGCTTTGTGGTTATATTTTTGGGAATTAAAGTAACATGAAGGTCAATTAGATGAATATTTTTTCATGATTTTGTATATTTTTCACTGTTTTGTTTGTCTATTTTCTTTCTCTCTTCTTTTTTTTTTGTGATCATTGTTTCTCTTCTACAGTTTATAAATTCATCATTTTTATCTTTAATTATCATCTTATAAATACTTAAAATTAATACTCTATTTTTTGATTACCTGTTTATCTTTCAAATTTTAGCTCATACCGAACTAGGCAATCAGCATATCTTATATAAATATTTACAAAAGGTAAGTTACAGTAAATCCTATCATCTCTTTAAACAAATGCTTTCTATGGATAATTAAACAATATTTAAGGTGTGCTTAGGTAATGTATGACTAAGCCGGCTCGATTCGCCCTTTTTGTTCCTTTAAATTGTTAAAATAAAAAAATTTGATAAAAAAACAGACATTGTTATATGTAATTGTTGCAAGTTAACATAAGTTTTACGTTGGTAACATATAACTAAGTGATTGATGACGAGCTACACTGCAATTCCTGCTGAAGATGAAGATATTTTTATTACTCCTGATGTAGTGGCTCCACCAACTGGAAAATCAAATCAAAATACAACAAATTCATCTTCAGGATTAGGTTCAACTTCAACTTCAAATGCAAATGCAAATATAAATACATCATCTAACTCAACACAATCAAGTAACAAGACATTTTTTAATTTTTCTTCTTTTATAACTCCCCAAATTCCAGGATTAAATTCAATCGAAACTCGGGAAAGACCATTTAGTGGTGGTACCACTTTAGATGAAAGTGTTTGGGCTACTTTACATCGAGATTTGGCTACAATTGGTGATAAAGTATTATCAATTCTTTGGCCATTGAGACTACGTCAATCACTAATACAAGCACGTCGTCAAGTTTCTGCTCTTAGTAATTCTAGTGGTAATGATGATGTTGAAGATGTCATTGATTCTTCAATTGAAAATAGTGGACCAGAATATTCTGAAGAAACTATGAAAAAGATTAGAGACTGGGATCTTTGGGGTCCTTTGGTTATTAATCTTTTATTCAGTTTAATTATTACTTATTTACAAAGTAGAAGTATTGGTGGTTCACAAGATTCTGAATCATCAAGTCAAATTTTTAGTGGTGCATTTACTTTACTTTGGATTTCACTCTCTGTTCTAAGTTTAAATGTTCAATTGTTAAGTCCTGTTCAACAAAAATTAGAAAATGGTACTTTAAGTGGAGGAATTATCGGCTTAAGCTTTTTCCAATGTATCAGCTTACTCAGTTATTCATTTTCTCCAATTGTCCTTGGTGGATTGATTAGTATATTTATTCATTTTAAATGGTTAAGACTTATAATTAATATGATTATGCTTGGTTGGTCATTACTTTGTACTTGGTTGATATTTGCAATTGTTATGAATTGTAAGAAAAGGGGATCATTTACGATAACAGCAGAAGAAGGTGATTCTGATGGTGATAAAAGGATATTTTTAATGGTTTATCCTGTTTTCCTTGTGTTTGGAGTGTTTTCATGGTTCTGTGTCATTGTTTAATTATTTGATAAGAAGTTAAAGATATAAAAATTTTATTCAAAGATTAAAAATATACATTAACTATATACAAACCTTCGTGTAATAATTGGTCATGTTTTTTATGCATTGATGAATTAAATTTCTTCAGGGATACCAAATATCTTTTTAACTTCTTTTTTATCCATGCCATTCTGATTACAAAAGTAATTAACAACAGTTTCAATGTTTTCAACAATTATCTCTGTAGCCAAATCAATTTCTTTAATTTGATCAATCTTTTTTTGAATGTTTTCTTGACTTCCTTCATTAATTTTATCAGTGGTTTCTTTTAGTAATTTAACTTTAGTTTCTAATTCTTCAACTTCTTTATTTAATTTACTCCACTCTTTAGAATCTTTTTCTAATTGTAACAATTTTAAATTATTTTTATCACTTTCAATCAATTCTTCAAGAGAAATTTTACGATCATTTAATTTGGTAAATTGATCTTTCAATTTCAATTTAGTTGCATATTTAAAAGACCAATATAAGTTCGAAATTCCACATTTTTCACAATTTATCAAATCATCATCAAGTAATAATTTAACAATATCTTTAATTTGCATTGAACTAATACCTGTCTTTTTGCTTGCTACATTTTCAATTTCTTTAATGTTATATACTGTATGAGTAGCTTGAAACCAATCCAATAATCTATCTCTCTTTTCATCAATAGAAAGTCCTCTCTTTGGTGGCTTTTGAAAAAAATATTATTTAGTTATGTTAGTTTTATGAAATGTATTTAAATATATAAATATATATATCCATGTAAAAAGGAAAAGAAAGCAAAAAATTCCTATCATTACACTTACCATATCTTTTAGTTATAATTATTATACTTTACGAAACACTTTGCTTGTTAAACAATTTAAAACTCTTCCTCCCATTTGATCAATGATTTCATAATCCGCGAGTTGATGATTGCTCAGTTTGTCAATTGAATGAACTTTACCAACAATTTGTAAAATTTGTAAATAAATTGGATTCTTTTTAATACGATTATAATTCAGTAACTTGTTAGATGTTAAAAGTTGTGAAGATGATGATTTAGGAAATTTCGATGATTTTGAAGGGAAATGATAATCTCCAATAGCATGAAGAGCACATGAAACAAATTCAATTAATTGATCACCATTAGTAAATACTTGATTAATTATAATTGATGGTTTCATAGAAAGTGTCAATGATGCAGATCGAACATGGTATCTTAATGGTTCATTTTCTATATTCTTACATAATTGAAGGAATTGATCAATATCAAATGCTGATGGAATTGTTATTAATGATCCATACAAAGATTCTGATAAAATTGATAAAATCTTTTTTAAAATTGAACATTTTGATGTACCAGCTGGATATCTACCTTTTAATGTAAATTTAATCCATTGAGGAATTTCTGGAAATGATCTAAACCTAAATATTACTTTCTCATTTATATTAAGACCAGGAATTTCAAGTTTATAAAATATTCCCTTTGTTGAACACCAATAACTAAACGCTCTTAAAGAATTATAAACATCTTGTGATGTTAATGCTTCATTACCACCAGCTTCAAAAACAAGTTTCCTAAGTGCATTACCATCAAGTTTTGGGGATGCAACATTATGATCACTTTGAAAAAAGTTTATTCTAGTTGATGCTAATATCATACAACCAAGTTTAATATACTCATTCCTTGATTCATTATCTATATTTGAAATATATTCTAATGCTTCATTTTCAATTGAAGTAAAATCATGATTTTGATTAGTAGATGTATTAACCATTGAAGCTGAATCATACCATCTATTCAATTCAATTTCCCTAGAAGTTAAAATAATAGCCAAAGCTAATGTTTTAAATTGTGTTAACATTGAACCATGAGATTTCAAGATACTATAAGAAGAGGATATTGAAAAGTTATTTTTATATTCTTCATAAGAATCAGCAACTAGTAGATGTTTAGATTCACCTTGAAGACGTATAAATTGACCAGTTTCAGTCATCTTAAATCGTTTACCATTCTTTTGATAATCTGATGAGTTATTCAATTTTTGTGATCTTGACTCTATTATAACATCACAAATATCTACTAGATTATTCGATATGTCACTCAATTTCATAGACATTATATGAATCTTTAGATATGCTTTTCTCTTCTGCAAGTATGATGGAAACCTAAGTTATCTTTCTCCCGTCAATTATTTTTCTTTTTCATGATATTGTCTTAAAACATGAAAATATATATGTCAACAAAAACTTCGGCGTTGCTCAGCTGCGAGATGCAAAGACAAAAGATTGTAAAATATATACCAACGAATTATAAAGTAAATCTCTATATGTTTATTGTTAATCATCTTGCTCTAACTGGTTTTTCTTTAATATTTAATAGTTTTAAAAAATAGTTTTTGAACCTTTTTAACGTTTAAACACCACCACCAAACTCAATCCTATTGCACGTGGAATTGGCCGAAATGCTCACCTCACATAAATATAATAATGAGAGCTTGCTTGATGGGTAACTTAAATAACTGATAATTTGTTGATATATATGTTCTTATATATAACAACTGATGATATGGTGGTTTTTCAAGAAAAACATGAACCACCTTATATTCAACTACGCTTTTTTCAAAGTTAACCATGTGTGAGTCGAATTCTAACTATACAAAATATACAAAAATAATAATAAAAACAGCTTCGATTATTGATAAGAATTCATTACTATTATTGTTCTTTCCCTTTTTCTTCAATCTCTTCTTCATCATCATCACCAAATTCCATTGGATCAAAATTACTTCTGACTCTATCTCTTTGATCAATTTCAGATCTCGTAGGCTCTCTGATTGATAAATCTATTTCAGCAATAGTAACTTCTTTCATCTTTGGTATTAAATAAGGATCAACTCTACTTTTTCTAAGCTCTAATTTACCACCTATTGGAATGTAATAAGCAGTGTTTGATTTATCATCAAAAGTAATTGCTAATTGACGTAAAGAATCTATAGGTTCAATCAAACCTGCATAATCTCGATCTCTTTTATAAGTAGCAACTTTAGAGCTTTCAACCACTTGTTCTTTTTCTTCATCATTAATTGGAGCATTTTCAGTTTCATCTTCTAACTGTTCTTTGACATCTTTTGCAGTTTCATCATTTGTTGTGTAGAAAGAGATCAATTTAGTTGATCTATTAAGTTCTATTTCTCTAAATAAAGCTGTTAATAATTTTGGATCATCCATTGATTTGATTTTGGCCTTTTGATCTCTATTTTTAGTGATTGAAGAAGAACTCATGAATTTAATATCACAATAACCTTGATCTAACATAGAAGTATCAGGTAAAAAGCCCCAAATTTTTTTGACTTTTAAGTTCTTTTTTGTTGGATGGGTGTATCTAGTTAAATCATCATTTTCTTCAAATGTATCTTCAACAAGTTTAAGTAAAGATTTTGGATCAAATTCTTCTTCTTTTCTCATCTTTAAATTAACCTGTTGTTGAGGAACATTTGATTGATCAGAAGAAATATATTGAGTCCTTCTTAAAAATCCAACATTTTCAGATTTAGTAGCAACTTTCTTTGAAGGATCAGTAAGTAAAACTTGATCGTAATAATGAAGTGGTAAAGGTGTACCATTTTCACCTGTAAGACCATGAAGGTCTTCATCATTGGCTAATTTAAGCATGTTCATGGTCATTCCCAACTCATCATTGAGCCTAATCAAGTTATGAAAGTTTTCTCTTCTGAATAAAGAAGGTAAAACGTTATTGAAAGCATCCTTTGAATTTAACTTTTCATCTTTGAGAAGTTTTGGAGGGCAAGCTGGTGGTGGGAGTGAATTCGAATAACGAACTTTGGCAACGTATTGTGATGATGATTTCTGATTCTGCATGACTCACTGATTTCCTT
>JAJLVG010000055.1:0-10138 GCA_030564585.1 Martiniozyma abietophila
TCGCTCTTTTCTTTTTCTTACGTTTATTATTAGAATTTGATCATCTCTCATCTCCCTTTTTCTTGATACTAAACTGATTTAATTGAATCAAATAGTTATTAATCGATTGATACAATTGTTTAAATAATTAATATAACAAAATTCATGTAAATCAGGATTATTGAACTAAGAAAATTTCGTTTATAGTATAAGTTGATAATATTTATCAGTTGATGAATGTTATTTTTTAAGAGATAGTATATATAAGAAATATGCTGATTTTTTGCCCAGCTTTTTGAATTACTACTTTTATAATATTTGTATGATATATTTATGTAAAAAAAGATTAAAAAAGCGAATTAATTGTGTTTGTGTTTGTGTTGTGATGTGATGTAATGTACAAGAAAAAAAAAGATGAAAAGCAAATCTATTAATTTAATTTTTTTTATTAAAAGAAATATCAAAGATACCACCAAAATTAGCAGAAATGAAAGAAGAAGAATTTTGTCTTTGCATTGCATTATTTCTAATTTGATTCATTATTTGCTTTTCCTTTTCAGCACCATAATTTAATCTTGCCTTTTGAGCATCAGATTCTGTTTGATTTTGAGATTCTTGTTTTGGAGAGAACATTTGTATGTATGTATGTGTTGTATGTGTATATGTATAATAAAGTTTAACTTTATAATTAATTTAATTTAGAGAAAGAAGAAGTAAAATAAATTAGAAAATAGCGGGCCTTTTTATATCAAACAGAAAATAAAAGTTAAAAAGAGTCAGAAAAGCTTAAAATCTTAAAAATTTTTATATTTTTCCCGCTATTTTTAAAAATTTTTCAGTATTTTGCTGTAAAAAAATAAGTGACTGATCTGGAACTCCGACCGCGCGGTTAAGGTCACATGTAATAAAATGGGATTTACTGCACCGACACAACTACTACATTATATTTATATACAAGTGATCAGTTTAGCGGGTTAAGTGGGGCTCTTTAATATTGTATTGTATTGTTATGTATCATATGATTATTATAAAATTGTAAAAGCCCCCCTGGAACAGCTCTCAGATGTGGTTGATATTCGATTACGTACGTATAACGTATACGGTAACGTACACACAATTCATAAAAATCTCTTTCAAAACAGGATTAAATTGATATGAAGTAAATAAAAATCAAGCAGCAGCCTCACAACGTGGTGTTAAATTAAATTAAATTAAATTAACTTTATACAACAAGTCTAGCTTTAATTTTACAAATTTTAAAGATTTAAGGTGATATTCATATAAATTTCATTTTTTCACCCCCTTTTAATTTTACCATGAATTTTTACTTTTGGATTATATTCTAGTCTTTTTAAAAGGCTTATGTTTAAAGATTACATTTTCCATGAATCATCATTTCAATAGCAATGTATTGGATGAAGGTTATCACATCATATTTCAAGTTATAACATCATATTAATTGTTCATAACTTACAATTATATTGTTCTATTTGATTGTATAATTGGTCTTCCCGTTTTATGTCAACAACTACTTTTTAACTACTATTATTAAAATTAGTACAACCGTTATTTTTTCCCAAAAAAATATAAAATCAAAATCAAAATCAAAATTAATTGACCTTCATTTTAAACTTTTGATTTCATCTTGTTAACATAAACTACTATTACAACTACAACTATTCAAAACTACTTACCTTTTCTCTTTTCACAAAAGTAAAGCTATATAAATTTGCGGGTTTTACAACTTTTTTAAGTTGCCGCGCTTAAAATTACCTAAAATGATTATCTGACTCACTAAATCGTCCACTTTTTTCAAAGGACTTTTTTTTTTCTTCAGTCTTTATTCGTTGAATACTTTCCTACTCTGAATCTTTCGATTGATTAAACTATCTTTCTATATAATAATGGTTAAGAAAGTCCTTTTACTTGGTTCAGGTTTCGTTGCTCAACCAACTGTTGATATCCTTGCAAAACAATCTGATATTGAAGTTACTGTTGGTTGTAGAACTATTAATTCTGCTAAAAAATTAGCTGGTTCTGTTGCAAAAGCAATTACTGTTGATGCAACAAATCAAGATGAATTAAATGAAATTGTTAAAAATTATGACCTTGTCATTTCTTTAATTCCTTATATTTATCATGCAAATGTTGTTAAAGCTGCAATTAATTCTGGTAAAACTGATGTTGTTACAACATCTTATATTAGTCCAGCATTAAAAGAATTAGAACCAGAAATTAAAAAAGCTGGTATTGTTGTTATGAATGAAATTGGTTTAGATCCTGGTCTTGATCATTTATATGCTGTTAAAACTATTGATGAAGTTCATAAGGCTGGAGGTAAAATTAAATCTTTCTTATCTTATTGTGGTGGTTTACCATCTCCAGAAGATTCTGATAATCCATTAGGTTATAAATTTTCTTGGTCTTCAAGAGGTGTTCTTTTAGCTTTAAGAAATTCTGCAAAATATTGGAAAGATGATAAAATTGTTTCAATTGCTTCAGAAGATTTAATGGCATCTGCAAAACCTTATTTTATTTATCCTGGTTTTGCTTTAGTTTGTTACCCAAATAGAGATTCTACTACTTATAAAGAATTATATAATATTCCTGAAGCTGAAACTGTTATTAGAGGTACATTAAGATTTCAAGGATTCCCAGAATTTGTTAAAGTCTTTGTTGATTTAGGTTTCTTAAAAGAAGATCCTGTTGAAATTTTTAATAAATCAATTGCTTGGAAAGATGCATTTGCTCAATATATTGGTGCTTCATCCTCTTCAGAAATTGATATTATCTCTAAAATTGATTCTTTAACTAAATTTAAAGATGAAGCTGATAGAGAAAGAATTATTACTGGTTTAAAATGGTTAGGTGCATTTTCTGAAACTTTAATTACTCCAAGAGGTAACCCATTAGATACTTTATGTGCAACTTTAGAAGAAAAGATGCAATATGAAGAAGGTGAAAGAGATTTAGTTATTTTACAACATAAATTTGGTATTGAATGGTCAAATGGTGAAACTGAAATTAGAACTTCAACTTTAGTTGATTATGGTGTCCCAGGTGGTTACTCATCAATGGCTAAATTAGTTGGTGTCCCATGTGCAGTTGCTGTTATTAAAGTCTTAGAACATAAAGGTGCATTTGCAACTTCAGGTTTATATGCTCCAATGTCTCCAGAAATTAATGATCCAATCATGAAAACATTAAAAGATGAATACGATATTTATTTAACTGAAAAGACCCTATAATTATGTATTCTTTTTCTTTTCTTTTAACTCTTTTTAAAGTCTTTTAATATAGTTCCCATGTGAACCACACCCGATAATTATAACACACACACTACATTTTTGATAATATTAAGAATAGCGAATCTCTCTCTCTTCTTTTTATACGAAAAAGACAAAAAAAAAAAATTGAATTTTAAATTTGTGTTTCTTCCTATTTTGTTTGATGTTTAAATGAACAACCTGTAATATGCGTTTTACTCATTTAAAACAAAAGGCAAGTAAATTTTTATCAGATGATAATAATGGTCCTGAAAAGGATGGGAAATCAGAGGATTCAACAGTTATTCATAAAGCTTTAATATCATTTTATACAGAAAAAGGAATGGATTTCCCTGATTGGTTAGGTATTTCAAAATCTCGTAATAAGTTTAGTAATAATAGTAAAGAATCATCAATTGAAAATCAATTTCATAAACATCAGTCATATTCAGAATCACAATTAGAATCTAATTCAAAAATTGATTCACAATCACAATTTAGATCAAATTCAACACCATCTCAACTTTTAAATTCGCAACAACAACAACAACAACAACAACAACGACCTCAACAACAATCACGTTTTAAATCTGCAAATCATACAGAATCTTATTTAAGACCACGTCCTGAATTAGGTTCTCAAGCAAAAACTTCTCCACAATTTTTGATGAATAGACAGCAACAACAACAACAACAAATTCCAGTAAATCCAATGAGAACAGAATCACAATCAAGGTTTGCTCAAAGTAGATTTCAAAACATGAGTTCAAGCTCATTAAATAATTCAAATTCAAATTCGAATTCAACGAATGGAGAAAATCAAGGAAATAATATGTCTAGTGTCAGTGGATCAACACGCAGTCGTAGAAGGTTTGGATGATTACATTTTAAAGACAACTTTACTTTCTACCATGTTATTTATGTATGATATTTGTAAATAATAAATTTGTTAATATTATTCACCCGCAAATGTATTCTGGCAGACGTCAAAAATCGCGACGTTGCGTGACAGAAAATTTGTGACCCCCCGACGAATATGTTTTTCTTTTGTTCTTCTCTTTTCTTAAAACATATTTAAAAGAGTTTTATAATTGAATAAAAGTTAATATTGAAACTTTTATAATTAACAATTCGAAACATACATAATTGGAATTGGTAAATATTTAAAAAATAAGTCAATAAATTCAAAAAAGAAAAAAAGATGGATGAAAATATTTCAAGACTAGGATTTCATTTTGTTGGTGATAAAAATATAGATAATACTTTACGTGATTCAACTAATAAGAGTAAAGAAGATACAGAATTTGAAAATATGTTAAGATTAGAAAAATCTGAATTTGATGAATCACAAAATGCTTTATTAAATAAACTTGTGAATGTTAATGATCATTCAAATAAGAAAAGTAATAATGATGGTGATGATGAGGATGATGGTGAACTTGAAAATAATACCAATCAAGAAAATAATAATAATAATAATAATAATGAATTAGATTCAATTAATATTGAAGAATCAAGAAATGAAGGAGAAAATTTATTAGATAGTTTAAATACTGATTTAGAACATTATCATAAAAAGGTTCATTTAAAAAAGTCAAGTGAAAATATTCGTTCAGTGAAAGAAAAGCATATTGTAACGAATTTAGAAAGAGATAGAGGTTCTAATGTAATGGATACAGATCATGAACATATTACCAGTTTATTAAGACAAGAAAATAATCAATTAAAAAGATTAGCAGATGAATCATATGATGATTCATCAAATGAAAAAAAGCAAAAAGGTTTAAATGCTAAAAAGATATTTGCTTGGACAAAAGCTGAAGATGAAGCAATTGTTTACTATAAAGAAGAAATGAGATATTCATGGAAAAAGATTGAACAATTACTTGATGAAAGGCATTCTTGGCAAGCTATACAAATGAGATATTTACGTAATCACAAATCACGTAATGATGAATGGTCAAGATTTATGGAAGTTAAACTTATTAATGCAATTCGTAAAGATTGGGAAAATAGATGGAAAAGAATTGGTCAAGAATTAGGACGTGATTTTGGTGCTGAAAGATGTGCAACTAAAAATATTGAAATTTGTAAAAAGATGGAATTACCATATTTTAGTAACGTTTTTGAGAACAAAGAAATTACTAGTGGTTATAAAAATATGTTTAATGATATTAAAGATGCTGAAGCTCATAAAAAATTGATGCTTGTTTATATGGGATTAGATTCAATTACTTATGAAGATTCTGATGAAGAAAAAGATGATAATGATGATGAGATTGAAAACTCAAATAGAAATCAAATAAAAAATCAAATAGGAAATGAAAATGAAGATGAAAATGAAGATGAGAGTACAAATGGAAATGGAAATGAAGATCAGAATGAAGATCAGAACGAAAATGAAAATGAAAATGAGGATGTAGTGGAAAATCAGGATCAAAATGAAATCATTGATCGTGAAAATCAAGAAATAAAATAAATGATTAAATAATATATATATACTTTTGAATGTTAAAATTTCTATTACATAAATTGAGTTGTTTGTTCATGTTGGGGATTTTATGCTTTTCTTGAAATTGTTACTAGGGGGCAATATGTGTGGTGTATTTTAACTTTATTTTTTTTGTGTTTTTCTTCTTTTGTTAATGATTCACTCGTGTGTTACCATATAAACCTTTGCTGTATTTTTTTGTAATCGTATGTATTTTGTGTCAGTTGTAAAATAACTTGTTAATTAATTACTTTACAAGTGTTTTTAATATCCTGTTTCCTACGAATAGTAAACTCGTTTTTTATTTTTTTAGTTCCTTCCAGCTTACTTTTTTACATATGAAAAAGAAGATCAAGTTTTGTTGGCATGATAAAAATCTTTTAGCTAAATCTTATCCAAATATATAATAATTATTCTACACTAAATACGAAACGCAGGTTTCATTTGAATGTTTTTCTAAAAAGACTTTAAAATAGATAAAAAGAATTTGAAAATTAAATAAGAAAAAGCAGTAAAGATAAATACACAGTCAATAGAGACGAATGAATAAAATAAAGAGTAATTAATTAAACAGATTCATCATCAACACTATTAGCAACTGAATGAGAATGTTCAAGGGCAGGTTTCTTATCAAGTTCATTACCGAAAGAAACTGTTTCAATATCACTTGATGAATCATGATTTTCACTAAGTTTATTTCTATTTCCAGCAAAACGTGGAATATATTTTGAATCATACTTTTCTAAGAACAAGATGGTTAAAAATGTGATATGTGCACAAATAATAATGATCAAATTTGCAATATAACCTTGTTTAAATCTTGGTGACCATTTAACATTATATTGTAATGGAATAGAAAAAGCATTAACAGCATAAGAACATGCTTGAGCTGTTGATAAAACAATAGCTTTCTTTTCAACATTATCACAATTTAAAATAGCAAACCAAGAAAAAAAGACTTGAGCAAGACCATCTTGAAATGGTGCTTGTAAGAAAAATGCTGATAAAATAACTTTATAATTGGTACTCCATTTAACTAAAACAATTGAAGCATAATAAGCAATGAAAATAGCAGTACTAACTGGAATAAGTTTACCATAATAACCACAAAGTGGAGCAATTATAATAGCACAAGGGACACCAACAACAGAAATATAAGAACTCCATGTAGTCACTTCAGTTGAAGGAAAATATTCTGGAATTGATTTTAAAAACAATGAAGGACCACTTGCATACCAAGCTTTATGATGTAAAACCCATAATAAAGAACATAAATAAATTTGCCAAGTTGAAAATGTTTCGATAAAAGTCTTTTTAGTCCATTTTTGTGGAACTTCAACAACACCTTCAAGTCTCTTTCTTGCAAAAATCATATCATCTTCAGTAAATGGACCAAATTCTTTAGTTGAAGATGGGATTCCAGGGAATAAAAAGAAACCATAAAGGAAGATACCAAAAGTAATGACAGCATCAATAATAAATTGCCATCTCCAACCAGCCATACCTGCAACACCATTTAAATGTTTTCTTGCACTAGTTTGTAATGCACCAGCACTTGCAGTACCAGCAACAGCCCAAGCACCATAAAATCCTGATCTTTTAAAAAGTTCTTCACTTGTAAAATAACTTGATAAAATAACATAAGTAGCAGGGAATGAACAAGCTTCAAAGACACCAATAAAAAATCTAATTGCATACATTTGTGAAGCATTTGTAACATAAGCATTTGCTAAAGTCATGAAACCCCAAGCAAGTTCACAATATAAGAGTAAATGTCTTGAAAATTGAGGCCTTGTAATTAAAAGAGTAATTGGGATTTGAAAAACAGCATAACCAACAGTATAACAAGTATTAAAATAATTCAATTCATTACCTAAAAGATTTAAATCTTCTTTCATACCAGAAACATAAGCAGATGTAACATTTGAATTATCAAGATATTTAGTATAAAAAGAAAATCCAAGGAAAAGTAAAATGAAAGCATCAACTTTAATAAGAAATTTCTTTTCATATGGACTATACTTTTTTGGGTACCAATTAAAAGCATTTAAAACGTTATATTTATCATATTTAGATTCAGTAACTGGTCTTCTTTCACGATCAATATCTTTATCAACAAATTCTGTTTTAAAAGTTTTTGGATCATCGATCTTAAAATAATGAAGAACTGTTTTTTTAACTTTATCCATTATTAAACAAGTTTAAATTTAGTTGTTTGTTGTTTGATATACAATTCATCCAAGACAGTTGGCTAAAACTACCAAGACATTCCTTGGCTCTTTTATATAAAACGGTGAAACTTTTCAAAATAAAGTTTTACTAATTACTGGTAAAAAGAGCCTCAGTTCTATATACATGAATAACATGCCATGTATAATATAACTTCAACTCAATTAAACTATGTATACTTTCAAATTTATGTATACACGTGATGATACGCAGTACGCCACAACTGAAAATAAATTTAATATTTTTTGCTTCTTCTCATCTTCCCTCTTTAAAAAATTATTTAATCTGATAAATTTAAACCAATCACCGAGTCCCCCTCTTCTTCTTATAAAAATCTTTCAGTATTTTATTTTCGTTTTAACTTTCACTTTTAAAATCTTATCAAACAGTACATTCATACATATATGCTGTTAATTGTGTAACTCTCTTCTATATACTTATAATTTCATAATCCTACATATTATATTGCAGCCACATATAGCCTTGATTCACAACGACTGTGGTGGCTGAAAAAAAAAAAAAAAATCTTTTTTTAGGTCTTTAGGCCTTATAGTACTATCAACCTATCAAAAGATTAAAAAGTTTAATATTTATTTAATAAATTAAAAGCTTTTAATCAGTGATGTGTGATGTGTTGATCTAATATAATTTAAAGCTTGCTTAGTCATGGAGAGATGCCACCACCACCACTGTAATTAGCGGGTTAGAAGTTGATGATAAGGTATTATAATTAATTTTTGATTGGTCTTTACCTCCCCCTTGGGACATTAAATATCTTTCTTCACTTTATAGTCTTCCATGGAAAAATGTATTCAGTAAATAAATTTACTATCACAAAAGCTTTCATTATAATATAAGTTATATTAAATTGCTCATACCGATTAATTGATAATTTGTATAACTTAATTTTAATATTGATTATCAATCATGAGCTGAACTGACCATTGTAACAATAAAAATTTGACTGTTTTCAACACAAAAGCTTTCATTTTAAAAATCTTTTAATACCTTGTATTTAAAGATTCAAACTGAAATTTTTACAATTTTTTAAAATCTATACCTTATGTCTCTAAATTTATTACCAATTCTTATAAAATTGTTTACATAGTTCAATCAATTTTAAAATTATTTACATTCAGATCTACTATTTATAAGATAAAAGGTTGAGTCTACTATTTGATGTTTTTAAATTTTTAATTTACTCAGTTAATTCAAGAAACCATTTTTTATTGAAATATAAACCACTTCACCAACTAGTTGGTTTCATGTTTTTAATGTGGAACTATTCCTTTAGCTTTAAAAGTTGTTAGATTTGAATATTTTTTTACAATAAAAGAAACTTTATTTTTAGTAATAGTATCATTAGTTATTGTATCAATTGGATTATGAAATATAGGGTTTAAAGATCCGGGTGTTTTATATGAAAAGAAAATCATGATTGTATACTGTTGTAAATGATCAAGTACTTATTGATTAAGTTAGAATTATAATATTTTGGTTTGTTATTTAATTAAAACAATTTTTCAGATCAAATTTTGTGTTTAATTGTGACCATTAATTAAATGTATGTATAAACCTTTTGAATTAAGTGAGTTAAGTAGAGTGGTTATTTTTAACTGGTTTCTTTGTGTCTTCACTTATATCAGCAATTTTAATCGTGATGGATTGAGAGATGAGCTTTGTCTGTTTGACTGAAAGTATAAGACATTCATTCAAATTTCTTAAAGTTGGGTTAAATTATTATCTATATTATATTTGTGAAAATTAAAACATATTTGTATTATCTAAATTTATTGTTTACTGAAATAATTATAAAAAATTCAAATACACATAAAGAATCAACAAATAAAACAAAATGGTAACTCTTGAAAACTATTTTATCTTAAAATAAGGTATAATTATTGGTTAAAATATCAACTATTATAAATTCAATACTTAATCAATTTGAAAACGAAATGATTTCTTTAAAATGATCATATAATTTCTCATATATATATGCATAGTTCTTGGTCTGCTGCTATTAATTAACAAAGAAATTAATGCTGAAAGATTGTGGAATGTTAAAATCAATGAAATATTAATCAAAATTGAATTTGCTATAACTACCTCTGAATTTAATCATTAACTGAGAGTTCACACGTTCTTCTCGTGGCACTATATGTTGATGAATTAT
>JAJLVG010000055.1:12210-31650 GCA_030564585.1 Martiniozyma abietophila
ACTTCAAAGGAACAGTTTTCAAAAGAAACTTCTATTAAAGATAAGTTAATAGCTCTTTATTTTCATACCCCATGGGCATCTCCTTGCCTTCAAATGAATAAAGTTATTTCAACTTTAGCAGATTCTCCTCAATATCAAGGAACAATCTTTTTATCAATTAATGCAGATAATTTCCCAGAAATTTCAGATTTATTTGATATTACTGCTGTCCCTTATTTCGTCCTTGTTAAAAATGGTACAATTTTAAAAGAATTGAGTGGTGCTGATCCAAAAGAATTTGTTAATGATCTTGAAACTTATGGTGATTCACAACAACAACAACAACAACAACAACAAAATCAACAACAATCACAACAAAAAGAACAATCACAACAACAAAATGGTCAAATCCAATCTTCAAATGAAACGGAGGAAACCCCTGAGCAATTAATTGAAAGACTTAAAAAGCTTACAACAGCTGCTCCAATCATGTTATTCATGAAAGGTACACCATCAGCTCCACAGTGTGGATTTTCAAGACAAATGGTTGCAATTTTAAGAGAACATCAAGCTAGATTTGGGTTTTTTGATATTTTAAAAGATGATTCTGTTAGACAAGGATTAAAAGCATTTTCTGATTGGCCAACTTTTCCACAATTATATGTCAATGGAGAATTTCAAGGTGGTTTAGATATTATTAAAGAAAATTTGAGTGAAGATCCTCAATTTTTTGAACATGCAATTGAAAATACTAATTAATTTTAAAAAAAGACTTTCAATTTTATTAATAATGCATTTTTTAATTATAAAATAAATTTTTAGTCTTGTGATGATCATATATAATCCTTTCCCTTTTTTTCTAAAGCTTTTCTTATATATTCTCTATTTTTACTGGAGGTTAATAAATTATAAAATATTCCTGTCAATTTCAATTTTCCTTCTTGCTGTAACATAAAATTTTTAATTATATTATATACATACCGCTTCTATTATTCACCGTTAAAAAAACTATTATTACATATCCAAACCTAAATCATCATCACTAAATGAATCATCACTACTATAAAGTTTTGCTAATGGCCTTTTCAATTTGATTTCGTTATTTTTATTTTCATTGTTTGTTTTAATATTAGGAGTTGGGGTGAATCCCATATCATCATCACTAAATGAATCATCTTCATCTTTAATTTCATCAAATGAATCATCAATAGGATCATCTTCAAGTTCACCACCGTCATTAATTTCATCAAATTCATCACTAAAAATCCCAAAATATTCTTGCTCTAACTCTTTTAATGACTTTTCTTTTGGTTTTTGATCTTCATCATCAGATTCAATAATAAAATCATGTTCAGCCTTAATATGAGTACTAAATTTACCCCCTAATCTTTCAATTTTTAACTTTGATGTTTCTCCTCGTTTCATATATCGTTTCATATTTGCTTTGAATGATGATAATATTATATATTGATAAAAACTATCAATTGAAATAACATCATATCCTGAAACATATAAATAATTATCTTTCAATATTAATCTTTTTGTTCTCCTTTCTTGAAATTCATTAATTTCAAGTTTAGTTTTATTTAATTTTTTTCTTGTTTTTGAATCTTTTGAAAATACCATCTTTGAATGCCCCCCTGTTGTTACCTTTTTCATTTTTGAACATTTTAATCTAATACCAAAACAACTAAAATATGATAATAAACTAAATAACTCTGAATCATTTGGTGCACAATTGATTAAATCATCAGTGATTGATAAATTTAATAACATTTCACTAAGATCATCATTAACTTTTGGATGAATTGATCCATAATTTTCAAGGCAACATAGATTGAATCTTAATAATGCTGATGATATATCATTACTAACAATCTGTGCAGTAACAAAATTTTTGGTCAATCCACATTCATCAAATTTACTTATTTTTGCATTGGTTCCCATTAATAATGTATCTAAATTCATTCTTTTCTTGAAATTTTTCAATTCTATTTCAGGATGAGAAGTACCATAAAGTAATTTACCAACTGAATGAAATATATTGATTTCAGATTCTTTTCCTAAATTATTAAAATTTTGATTTTCAGTTCCTTCATGATCACAAAATTTTATCCAATATTCAAATATATTTATAACATTTCTTAAATCTCCATTTTGACCTAATTCTTCAAGTTTTCTATTTATAGTTGACGTTAATGAAATCTTTTCTCCTTTAATAACTCTCATCAATGCCTTCTTTAAATATGTCTTCGCAACTGAATTGAATATAATCCTTTCCCATCCAATGTTTTCATATTGCATTAACTTATAACCCAAAACTGTTTCAGTTTTAAACGTATTTTCAATGGTAAAAGAAGGATCTTTTGAATTGAAATCATTATCTATATCATATTCTGTTATACATATGATGAGTGGAGGTAATCGAATACTTCTAGCAATTCGAGTCCAATCTAATATTGCTCTTTGAAAATTTAAATGTGTTTCTTTATGATAGATATTTGGTAATTCCTCAATTACTATACATCTTTCATTTATACCTGTTAGTAGTTTACATTGATCTAAAAATTCACTAAAGTATGAAATTGAAGAATTCTCTTTATTAGTAATACTTAAATAATTGAATTCAACAATATTTTTAAATTTACTAGTTTGATTATATTCATCTTGATAATTTTTATTGTCATCTGAAGATAAATCAAAACTAAATTTCGATTTTGTTTGAAAATTCTGTGATTTAAGTGTTTCTAACTTAATATCCATAAGTTCATTACATATAAGTTTAGCACTTGTACTTTTGCCACTTCCACATGGTCCACTTAATACTAGTACCCTTGTTTCACTCTCACCATTTATAATTGATTGTAATTTTTTTCTAAGATCATCAATTTTTTTTGGATGGATACAAAGTTCTCCAGCATTTCTATTGGAGGTTGAAGGAGAGTATTTATTCACCCATGAGATATTCGATTCATCCTTCTTATTTGATTCACCTGAAGTAAATGTTTTTTTACTATTTTCTGATATACTATTTGAAGTTTTATTGCTATTATCATTTACTTTGAGTATCATGGCAGAATTCATATTTAGCACGTCATGATTAGATTTTTTAAATAAAGTTTTCTTTCTAGTTTTCAAATAATCATTAACATCATCAAGTGTCTTAGATTTTCTTGGTTTTAAGTGATAATCTAAAGATGATTGATCAAATTTTTCATTTTCTTTTAATTCATTTTCAAAATCAATTGATTCATTATGATCACTAGTAACTAAAAAGTTACCAAAACTATTTTCATATTTTTTCCTTTTATTACTTGGTTCATCCGTTGGTTGTGATAAAAAATATCTAACCGTTGGACTATCGTAATGATCTGAATCTTCATTGTCTTCAAAACTATCTAACGTCTCAATGCTTTCATCAATACTGTCACCATTTAAATTTACAAAATTTGTAATGGTGTTCCGTTTCAATTCTTCCTTATTAACCATCTTATCATTATCTCTAACATAAACACAAAAGAGGGAGCTCACAACGTATCATCTTATAAAATTAATATGTGTGTGTGATTTGAATAATATGATCAAAAAAAATGATATTACGTAATGAAAAATTACTGACTGAAGTTCTCCAAATTTAAATAATTTACATTATATTAGATAGCATTATGATACATAATTAATGAATTGTGATTGATAGGTGTATTCTAGATAGAGTATACACGTAACCAAAGTTATCTCCAGAAAGAAATTATATTTTTAAACTTTTACTTTACTAATGACCAATTTCATTAATTTTAATGGTGAATTAAATGCAATACAAATACAAGGGTAAAAAGGCTATCTAAAAAGCTAATAACAAACCTCTCATAGCCCATCAATCATACAAAACATAGCATTAAACGCTTCCTTTTGTACAGGCTCATCATATTTACCAGCAACAGTTTCACCAATATTTTTATCTTGAATCAACCAAGAGATATCACTTTGTAGTCCTAATGGAATGACATGTTCATTCGAGTCACATAATTGTGTAAGTTTTGCTGTATGCTCCCAATCCTTAGCAGCAATTTCTGCTTCTTTAACAACTTCAGTTGGTATACCACACATTGTTGCAACATGCATACCAAATGAACCATTAGATTGACCTTTTTCTAATTTATATAAAAATGTAATCTTTTTTGATAATTCATCAACTAAAATTTGCATTTTTAATGGTGTAATTCTTGGATGATTTAAAAATGATTGACCTAAAGAAGCATAATGAGTTGCAAAGAATCCAATTGATTGGATATGTGTTGCAAAATGATGAAGAACAGCTTCCGCAATTGCAAATCCATCACTAGATGAACCACCACGTCCAAGCTCATCCAAAACAACAAGTGATTTAGGAGTTGCGCTATCTAACATTCTCTTCGTTTCAAGTAATTCAACATAAAATGTAGATTTGCCTTGCATTATATTATCATTTGCACCAAGACGTGTCATTATGGTATCAACTGGAGTAACTTTTGCTGATTCTGCTGGAACAAAACAACCCAATTGACACATTATAACAGCGACACAAGTCATACGTAAAAGTGTAGATTTACCAGCAGCATTTGCACCAGTTAGTAAACCAATATTATTATTATTATTAACACCAAGTGAAACATCATTTGGAATATAGTCTTGAGTTGAAGAAATTCCTGCACCAGGTATGAAACAGGGATGTCTTAATTGTTCAAATTCAATGAATGCATAATCATTTTCAATAATTTCTGGCCTACATAATGGGAACCCCATTGCTTCTGAAGCTCTTGAAAGTGAAATCAAACAGTCAATATTTGCAACAGAATGTGTAATTTTCAAACAATCCTTGTAACTAGTATCGAATTTTGCATAAATCTTTTGTTGAAGGTTACCACATAATATATTGTGTAATTCTTTTGTTTCTCGGTATTGTTTTTCAAGAATTTTAACTTCTGGTGACCAATAACGTTTAACCTTGGCGGTAGATGCTTTTTGAATCCAATCTGAAGGAATCTTTGGAACAATTTTTGAAGGAATTTCAATAAAATAAAGTTCTTTACCACTATCTCTATAGACAATATCATTTGATCCATACTTTTTTCTGTATTCATCAAGTAACCTATCCAACTCCTCTTCTAACGTTTTGATTTTATTATTAGATTCATCATATTCTGGTTCAATACCAGGATATGGGACAATGACATTTTCAACTGCTGCAAGGTCTTTATCAAAGGCATTTTCCCATTGATTTAATAGTTCATTTAATTCAAGCTGTGGGAAAGTAGAAACAACGTCTTTTAAAATACCTTTCAAATTATCAATACCATGATCACTTAATTTCTTAATTAAAGATTGAATAGTTTTAAAACTATTGATAACCTTAACAAAATCTTTTGGTCTTAAAATACCCGAGTGAATTCTAGCTAACATTCTTTCGATATCTGATAATTTTGATAAATGGGATTCAATTAGATATTTCAAATCTCCATCATTCATCAAATTTTCAACAGAATCTAATCTTGATTCTATTTTTTCTTTACTTAATAAAGGACGTAAAACCCATGATTTGAACAATCTTTTACCAAACGCGGTTATACCTTTATTAAGAATACGGAATAGTGTTCCTCTATCGGATTTATCAAATGAATTGCTAAATATTTCCAAATTTTGTAATGTAGTACCATCTAATCTCATTGAAGAATTTAATAAATTTGGATTGAAAGGATCATATTCTTCAACATTTTTCATTGTAATGACATTTTTATCTAGTTTCAGTGATCTTAAATACCACAATAAAGCTCCAAAAGCAGAAAATGCAATTGATTTTTCTTGTTCATAATAATCTTTCAAAATACTTGGAAGTTCAGATATATCATCAAAATAATTTGCTTTTGTTAATTCATCAAGTGTAGTTTCATGATCCCAAAATTCTATAGAAGGTTTTAAATAGTTAAAAGCAGCATTTGGGTTTGAGTTGAATCTTGCAATTTTCAAGGCTTGATCTGATAAACCATTCTTTTCAACTAATAATTCCATTGGTTGAACCTGAGATAATAAAGTCTCAAGTTTTGAGCATTCAAAATCATCATCAAATTGAAGAATTTGTAATTTACCAGTTGAAACATCAACAAAACAAACACCAAAACTTCTAGAGTTATCGTCATTAATCTGTTCTTTGATTGCTAAACAATGTTTTGACATTTCATCTTTTAATAAATTTTCATCAATTAAAGTACCACAAGTTAAAATATATGATAATTCTCTTTCGATAACTTTTGTTTCCTTTGCATTTTTAAGACCACTCTTTGCTCTAATTTCTTTAGCTAATGAAGTTTCCTTTTGATCAACTTTAGCAACTTTATAACCTTCATCAATGAATCTCTTTGCCCAATAATCAAACGACATTTCTGGAACACCAGCAAGTCTCATATTGGCTCTACCAGTTCCAGCAAGTTTTAAATCAAATTGTTGATGAGCAATATCAGCATCTTTTTCATATAATTCATAAAATTTACCTTTTTTGAAAAAGACAACAGTATCCCACATTTTAGCTTTAACAGACCAATATTGTTTTTCAAAAGCAGTAAATTTGGACCACGCAGAAGGTGGAACATATAAAGTACGTGGATCATAATTTGGATCTGTTTCTAAATTTTCATCAGCATCTTTTAAAGTAATAAGCCAATGATAACGCTGTTCATTTTCTTTATTGAACTTTTTTTGTGGTGTTAAAATTGATGTAGATGATTTCTTTGGTGGAGTGAAATTTGATTTAGATCCTAACAAATTTGATAAACTACTTTTAGAAGAAATTGACGTAGAAGAAGTTCTTTTTTCAACGCCTAAATCGGCAAGATCAATAACCTCATCATCTTCATTATCAAGTTCATCTACAACTGAGGTATCAATCAGCTCTGATAATTCTTCCTTAACTGAAACCTTTGAATTGTTTCCTGATTCAATAGCATCATCATCATCATCATCATTATCGTAATCACTATGAGCACCATCATCAACAATTTTAAAATCATCATCATCATCAACGTCATCCCAATTGATTTTTCTTCTCTTCTTAATTATAGGAGCGTCCTCATCATCATCCTCATCATCATCACTAAGTTCAGAATAGTTGACCTTTCTAGGTTTTTTATTATTAATAGAGTCAGTAACAGGTGATGATGGTACATTTGTCAGGGGAATATCATTATCAACTTCATTTATTGAATCATTTTTATTTTGTTTTGTCAATTTAGCAGCAGCATCAGCTTTCCTTTTCTTTTGTTTTAATTGTTCAATTTTATTCTTTACAAAGTTACCATTTTCAATATTAGAATTATTCGAATCATTATCAAATTCATCTTCAGTTGGTGGAGTTTCCTTTTTTAATGGTGAAGAATGAGTTGATAATAAAGAATCATCTATTGATGAATTAGGTGCAGATATAGTTTTATTTATAACAGGAGAAGAGGAAGTAGGTCTTTTTGAAAAGAAAGACATAAGAGAGGCCTGTTTCATTTTTTTTGTTGCAGGGGAACTCATATTTTAACAAAGATAGATTACTTAAGAAATTCTTTTATATAACAATGATATGATGAAAACGAACTGACAAAGCAAAAGCAAACGCAAAAGAGAGAGTGTGTATCATCTCATTATAAAATAGGACTCTCAGAAACGCGTCCCATAAAAACAACAAAAAGCAAAAAAATGAGACACGAAAAGACGCGTCGCGTTTTGCTCATTTCTTTATAATATGACGATTTAACACAACAACATCATAAATACAACACTTAGCTTTAACTGAGATTACATGATGATCTCATATTTGATTGTATTACGTATATTTTTATTAGGCAACACAAAACTGTTTAATACCATAACTTCATCAGCAACAATTGTATTAGAACCTAATAATGAAATATTTCCAGAATCTTTTATACCAATGACCTTAAATACATCATTTGTTTCTAATAATGTCTTCATTTTAGAAGTACCATTTTTTCTAATAAATTCACTCATTGTAACCAAATTTATACCAGTACCTTCAATCCTTGTCCAATCACCAATTTGACAAGAATCTGAGATTATAGATGATTTAATTAAAACATTTGAACCACATTTTGTATTTGATAATAAAATTGAATTTGAAATTCTTGATCCTGAACCAATTGAACAATTTTCTTCAATTGAAACATAAGGTCCTATCTTTGTACCATTTTTAAAATCAACTTTTGCTGTTGGATGAATATAAACTGGTGGTATAATATGTTTTGATGGTTTTGCTAATTTAATCAATTTATGATTCGTATAATTATCATTAGTCCTTAATTTAACACTTTCTTTTGATTGATAAATTAAATCAAGGTATAATTCATTTGCCCAAAGTGCATCAGAAGGAGCTTTAATTGCTTTCCAAAGTCCTTTATAATTATAAACAAATGTATTCCCCTTTTCGGGAAGTCTTTGTAATACATCTTCTTCCATTGAAATAATATCTTCATCAATAAATTCGACAAAGCTATCATCATTAGCAGAAATTATTTTATTGATCTTTGCTTCTGATAACATTTTATAAATTTTAGTATTAAATAAATAAATACCACCATTAATAATTGTTGAAATATTTGATTCAGGCTTTTCAACATAATGAACTACTTTTTCATTTGATTCAACAATAACACCAAATGAAGAAGGAGAATGAATATTCAATGCAATCATTAAATCATAAGTAACCCTATCCATATTAACACCAAATAAAATTGCATCAGGATCTTTATTATTATCTATTGATTTCTTTTCATATAAATCAATAATACTTTCAATAGGAAAAGAACAAATTATATCACCATGAATTACAATAAAATTATTTGAATTATTATCTTTTAATATTTCATCTTTAAAATGGTAAAGTCCACCAGCAGTACCTAACGATTTAAATTCTTTTAAATATTTCATTGAACAATTTCTATCTTCAAATTCCATTTTAGTATTAAATTCACTTACAAAATCTGTGAATATTGATTCTTCATAAAATCCAATTAATAATATATCTGTAATTGTTTTGATTTTTAAAAGTGCTTCAATTGTATGAGATAATAATGGTTTACCAGCAATTGGAAAAAGAATCTTTGCATGGTCAAGACCAAGAGGGCGAAATCGAGTACCTCTTGATAATCCTCCAACAAGGATAACAGCCTTGGATGTCATTTATATAGAATAATGTTAATGAAAGTTAATTTCTTTCTTTCTTTTGTTTACTTATATTATTATCATTATGGAATTGAACAGACGCGTTTGGGGGTTTTTAAAAATAATAGACCGGAGAAGGAGAGAGATTCAATGATGAGCTGATAAGAATTGCTCAGTGGATATTAAAAACAAGTAAAACACACATTAACAGGTAATGGACTATAAATCAGTTTTTAATATATAGGAATAATCACATTACTTAAATACACTTTTCACTATAAACATTGGGAGAAACTTTTGAAAAATAAATAAATAAAACAAAAATAATATTTCAAAAGAAAAGAAAATAATGTCTATCTTTGTCCTTACAAATATAACATCATCAATTATTTGGTTAATGAAGCAAATGCATCTTTCCAAACTTGAGACCCATTTCTATTGATGACATCACCATGACATGGAATAATCTTTTCAAACTTCCAATTATTTTCAATTTCCAACATACCAATTTTAGCTTTCGCAGGATCTTTAAACATTCTACCTCCTATTGCAGCATTTAACCAAGTTCCATTTGTAAATGCTTTCTTTGTAAGCCATCCACTTATACCATGATGAGGATCTTTACCACCAAATTGTTCATTAAAAAGATCACTGTTTGAAGTTTTATGTTCTGAATGTTGCAAATTGAAGAATAAATCAGCTTCAAGAACAGTTGATTCATCAGCAGCATACATAGCTAATTCTTGACTAGCATGATCAGGAAAATAAATAAATTGATAGTTTTCTGAATTGATTGGATCAGATGTTGGTAAACCAAAATTAACTAAATCACTCGGTTTCAAAATTTTATAACCTTCCTTAGCAGGAATTTTACAATTGATTAATTGATCAATATCAGGATTACATCCATCAAATCCAATGACATTAAATTTAACTCCTTGATCTTTCAATGCTTCGGACCAACCGGTAACAGCTAAAGTATGTTCACGATCAGGAATTATAATTGAAGTAATTTTTGAAAAGAAAGAATCACCGGAATTTAATTTACCAGCTTCAATCAATGAATCATTCAAAGATTGAACAACAGTTTTATGGAATGGGATAGTTGAGTAAATGATAAATGAATTATCTTTAGTAACTAATAATGACATTCTACCACCCACATGAAGTCTATTAAATGCAGCCGAAGGAGTTGAAAAAGTAAAAATATTTGAAGACACTTGTCTTGTAACACCAGTAATTGGATTAGGATATCCCATTTTAATTCAAATAAAAGTTAGATGGTTAGGAGAAAAGATTAGAGTTGTGAAGGAAAGACATGATCATGAATTAAAAATGAATGCTTTTGTACCTAAAATGGATATAAATATTTTTCAGTTATTTCCGAACTTGAGACCATCGGCCGAGCATTTTGCTTTGAAAGGTTTGATCAAAGTAAACAAATAGTTTACTAAATAATAAGAAACATCAGAATTAACAAAATATTAAATTGAATTAATTAAATTAATCTTCTTGCTGAATTATATTTTTTTGAGCTAAAAAAGGACTTTAGTATTAAAATAGTGAAAAGTTTACATATAAAAGTTTATCCAGATGCGTTGAACTTACAATACATCACAAAATAACAGAAATTTAAAAGCTGCAGTACCATCTAATCGTATTAAAAAAAGATTAAGGAATTTCATTAAAATTTCAGTAAAATATTTCACTTATAAAAAGGAAAAAGAATCAAAAAAAGAATTAAACGAACCAACATGAAAATAAAGCACAAAAAAAATGGAATAAACGTCTCCTCTTTGTATATAAATATAAACCTCAATTATTTGGTTAACGAAGCAAATGCATCTTTCCAAACTTGAGAACCATTTCTGTCAATCACATCACCATGACATGGAATAATTTTATCAAAATTCCAATTATTTTCAATTTCCAACATACCAATTTTAGCTTTTGGAATATCTTTAAAAGTTTTACTTCCTAAATAACCATTTAACCAAGTTCCTGATGTAAATGCCTTTTTAGTGAACCACCCAGTTATACCATTTTGAGGATCTTTACCACCAAATTGTTCATTAAAAAGATCACTATTTGGAGTTTTATGTTGAGCATGTTGTAAATTAAAGAATAAATCAGCTTCAAGAACAGTTGATTCATCAGCAGCAAATAAAGCTAATTCTTGATTAATATGATCAGGAAAATAAACAAATTGATAATCTTCTGAAGTTATTGGATCGGATTCTGGTAAACCAAAATTAACTAAATCGGTTGATTTCAAAATTTTATAACCTTCCTTAGCAGGAATTTTACAATTGATTAATTGATCAATATCAGGATTACATCCATCAAATCCAATGACATTAAATTTAACTCCTTGATCTTTCAATGCTTCGGACCAACCAATAACAGCTAAAGTATGTTCACGATCAGGAATTATAATTGAAGTAATTTTTGAAAAGAAAGAATCACCGGAATTTAATTTACCAGCTTCAATCAACGAATCATTCAAAGATTGAACAACAGTTTTATGGAATGGGATAGTTGAGTAAATGATAAATGAATTATCTTTAGTGATTAGTAATGACATTCTACCACCAAATTGAAGTTTATTAACTCTAGTGAAAGGAGTTGAAAAAGTAAAAATATTTGAAGACACTTGTCTTGTAACACCAGTAATTGGATTTGGATACCCCATTTTAATTAATATTAGATAAAATGATAATAAAGATTAAAAAGTAATAGTAATATAAAAAGATGGGCTTGTACAAAAGAGAGAGAGAAAAAAAAGTCCTTTTTTATAAGGAGGAAATTAAAAAAAAAAAATATTTATTCTCATATTTTGGCCAGATGATGAAGATCTTACTAATTAACATCATCGTCAACAACTGATAATGATGATTCAAATAAACTGTGTATATAAATAACCATTGATTGAATATATTCAATTGTAAAACTTTCCTCTCTCCTTTCTTCAATTTCTTCTGAGCTTGTAGCAGGAGCCAAGGTCGGACTTGGTGGTGGAGTTTGAGGAACCTGCAAACTACTATAATCACTATCAGAATAACATGAACTTGAAGGATTAATAACCTGATCAATCTTTTCAAAGTTTGTTTCCATATAATATTGACAATCAATATCTTCGAATTGTCTAAATACTCTATACTTTGGTAAAAAACGTGATAATCCATTTAAATAAGTTCTCGGAAAGTATGGAAATGAAGAAGAAGATGAGCAATCATCTGCTAAAGTTGAACTTGATGTTGAACATGGATTTGAGCGTGTCATAGGTTGAGATTTTATGAGTTTAGTAACATTACTATTATAAATCTGGTAACAACTAAATGGAAATCAATTCATATATATAACTGTTAATTAATTTGTATTCTGTTTGATAATTTTATAAAATAATATTATTATTTGATCTGTTGGCATTCAACGCGTATTACACCCAATAAGGAAGTATTACCGATACTTTTAATTTTTAAAATTTTTTTCTTTTTTTCAATTATTGATCACTATATCATCATGATGTATTGATATATAGTTGAAGTTTAATACTATACCACTGTAGTAAAACACTATTGAAAGAAGATAATTAGAGAAATGAAGTACGTCATCGAACATATGGAACAAGGATTCACGCCGTGGGTGGTTTTAGAGTATTCACAAATCATTAAAGATGTTGGTGAAGAAAATTTAATACTTACTTCATTACCTGAAGGTACTACAGAAATTGATATTCCAAAGGCTCTTCTTGACCTTGGATTACAATGGTCAACTTCAGATGTTGCAGATCTTATTGAAGGTAAACCATTATGTTTATTAGATCCAAGGGCTACAACTGAACTTTCACCAGAAGATAAAAATGAATTTGATTACTTTTTATTTGGAGGTATCCTTGGTGATCATCCACCAAGGGATCGTACATCAGAACTTAAAATTCGTCTTGGATGTCAAACACGTCGTTTAGGTAGTGTTCAAATGACTACTGATACAGCTGTTAGAACAACTCAAATCATTTTAAAAGGAACTGAATTTGAATCAATTAAATTTGTTGATTTCCCAGAAATTAGATTTTCTAGTCATGAAGCAACAGAAATGCCTTTTAGATACGTTCTTGATAAAAATGATGAACCTATCTTACCAAAAGGAATGATAGAACTCATTAAACTTGATGGTGAAAAGACTCTTGATGACTTCCTTTAAAATTTTAATACTATTACATACTACATAAAACGTAATACATATATATATAATTTATCACGTGACCACAATTAGGCAAGACGTTTTAAAAAATTTCCGTTTTACATTTTTTATTAGTTACAAATTAAGCGAGATAACACCCAAACCAACATATTTCCACACTTGTTATAAGAGAAGGTTAAGAAGGAACGATTGTAAATTGATGGTTCGTTCTTGGACTTTGTTTTCTTTGGTGTTACAGCCTTATTTCATTGGCTTCGTCCGGTCATCTTCCATTATTAATAAATCAAATATTGTTGAAATTGATAACAATATTAATGACGATGCCACCATTCCCAATTATTCTTTTATAAATATTCTTAATTATCATCATTCTTCTAAATTGTTTTCATCTAATAAAGAATTAGATGATGATTGCCCCCCATGTTTCAATTGTAACCTTCCTAATTTTCAATGTGCTCAATTTTCTACTTGTAATACATTTACTGGTCGTTGTGATTGTATAACTGGATTTGGTGGTGATGATTGTTCAATTCCTTTATGTGGTGGATTAAATGATGGAATTAATCGACCAAAACGTCCAGACAATGAATCAACATGTCAATGTAATGATGGATGGTCAGGTATTAATTGTAATATGTGTGAAAATGATTCTGTTTGTAATAGTTTCATGCCTCCTGGATTAGAAGGTACCTGTTATACTTACGGTATTTTAGTTAATCAATTTAATCAAATGTGTGATGTTACAAATAAAAAAATCCTTGATATTTTAGATGGGAAATTACCTCAAGTTACATTTAGTTGTAATAAAACTGCTGAAGAATGTAACTTTCAATTTTGGATCGATCAAAAGGAAAGTTTTTATTGTTCTTTAAATGATTGTGATTATAATTATAACTTGAATGATAATTCTACTGATTATAAATGTCAAAATGTTCAATGTCAATGTTTACCAGGTAGAATGTTATGTGGTGAAAATGGTTCAATTGATATATCTGATTTTTTAACTCATGAAATTACTGGTCCAGCAGATTTTATTTGTGATATTAATTCAATGAATTGTAAATTTAGTGAACCTAAAATGAACGATTTAATATCTTCAGTATTTGGTGATAGTCAAATTAATTTACATTGTTCATCATCAGAATGTGTACATAAAAGTGAAATTCCTGGATTTGAAATTCCTGGAAAGAAGAAATTCACTTTAATTGATTTTACAAAAGTTATTAGTGTCTTTGCTGGCTTGTTAGTTGTTGTTATTTTATTAGGTCAAAGGATTAAAAATTCTTCTTTATTTTTAGATCCAGTTAAACTTAATGATGATGATGATGATGATGATGATAATAATAATGAAAATAATAATAATTATAACAATTCAGCATCAGTAAATGCAAACTTAATGTTGGAAAGTTATAAACGTGCAACTTTCAGTTTTCAAAATGTTTGTTATTCAATGCAGGATAATGTTATTTTAAGTGATGCATTTGGTTCTATAAAACCTGGTGAATGTATGGCAATTTTAGGTAGTTCAGGTGCAGGGAAATCAACATTATTAGATATTTTAGCATCAAAAAATAAGAAAGGTTATACAAATGGTGATTTTTATATAAATGGAAAAAAAATTGAAACATCAAAAGAATGGAAAATATTCAAGAATTCCATTGGATTTGTTAATCAAGATGATATAATGATTTCAACATTAACAGTTTATGAAACTGTCTTAAATAGTGCATTATTAAGATTACCAAAATCAATTCCATTTAAAGTTAAACAATCAAAAGTTTTGAAAATCTTATCTGATTTAAAAATTTATAATATAAAAGATAGAATCATTGGATCTGATTATGAAAGAGGTATTTCAGGAGGTGAAAAGAGAAGAGTTGCAATTGCATGTGAATTAGTTACTTCTCCGTCTATTCTATTTTTAGATGAACCAACATCTGGATTAGATGGTTATAATGCATTTAATGTTATTGAATCATTAGTTAAATTAGCAAAGGATTATAATAGAACTATTATTTTTACAATCCATCAACCAAGAAGTAATATTGTTGCATTGTTTGATAAATTAATTCTTTTATCACAAGGTGATATTCTTTATTCAGGTTCAATGAATGATTGTCCAGCATATTTTTCAAGTATTGGGTTTCAAGTACCAGCTGGTTATAACATTGCTGATTATCTTATTGATATAAGCAATGAAAAATTTGAATATCCATTACCATCAGGAACAAGTTCAATTGAAGCATCTAATAATAATTTTAATAAACGGATGAATATTGATATTAATGATGATATATTGATTGATACTAATAGTTCTGATCATGACCATGGTCATAATAATGATCACATTCATGAACTTTCACCTGATACAGAAATCAATGAAACATCTGAGTGGGCACATTATGCTTACCATCGTGACGATTTGATTAAAACGTTGAAACCAAAAGGAACATTTACAGCAACAAATGATAAAAATCTAGCTAATTTATTTAAAGATTCTTATATTTCAAATAATCTCAATAGTGAAATTGAAGACCAAATAAGAACAAATGAAAATAGTACAGGAAATGACAATGGGGGTAAATTATTTTTCAAAGAAAATCCAAATATGGTAAAACCAGGGTTTTTTAGTCAATTGAGTATATTATGTTCAAGAACATTTAAAAATTCATATAGAAATCCAAAACTTTTACTCGGTCATTATGGATTATCACTTGTAATGGGATTATTTTGTTCTTATTTATATTTTGATGTTGAAAATAATATAAGTGGATTTCAAAATAGGCTTGGATTATTTTTCTTCTTATTAACATTATTTGGATTTGCAACATTAACAGGACTTTATTCATTTTCTCAGGAAAGAATTGTTTTTTTGAGAGAAAGGTCAAATAATTATTATAAACCAATAACATATTATATTTCGAAAATAATTTGTGATGTTTTACCATTGAGAGTTTTCCCACCAATTATATTATTAGCAATTATTTATCCACTTGTTGGCTTAAATATGACAGGATATAAATTTTGGATTTCAATTTTGATCTTAGTTTTATTTAATTTAGCAACATCATTGGAAGTTTTAGTTTTAGGTATATTAATTGAAGAACCAGGATCAGCAATAATGTATTCAGTTTTATTACTATTATTTTCACTTTTATTTTCAGGATTATTTATTAATAAAGAAACCATTCCAGCAGGACTTTGGTGGATTGAAAAGCTTTCAGTTTTTCATTATGCATATGAGTCATTAGCAGTTAATGAAGTTAATGGATTAATTTTAAAAGAACAAAAGTATGGATTAAATATTGAAGTTCCTGGTGCTGTTATTTTATCAACATTTGGATTTGATGTTAGTGCAATTAAATGGGATATTAGCTGTTTAAGTGGAATGTTTTGTATTATGTTTATTATTGGTGGAGCAGTTTTATGGGGTTTAGTTTATGAAACTAGGTGATTAAGTAATTTAAGAAAAAGTTATGTAACTAGTTGTAAAATTTAAGTTAACTAAGAAAAATATATTAAAAGTACATAAAACGTAAATATGAGCGTGAATAAAAGAAGTTATAAAAAAGTGAATTCCTTTAGAAACATAACCAACATCTTCAGGTAATGTTTATATTTTGTCCATTGCAATTAAATCAGCTTGAATCAAATGATTGAAATAATCATTTCTAAGAGGATTTAAAGGTTTTAGTAAATAATTTAATTTAAAATCTGACCAATCTGAATATAAAGAAGGACTTAATTTACCATTATTTTTCCATTTCCAAGATTGATCAAAGTATGAAATTTCAAAAGAATGATGAAAAGTTGAATTTGATGTTATAAAATATTCTTCAATTATATTTGGTTCATCAAATTTATTTAAATTTTTAAATGAATCTAATAATAAACTATCTAATAAATCCACTTTATAATCTTGATAACATTTTAAGATATGGGTTCCTTTTAAGTTATTCACATTAAATTTTCTTGCTTTTCTACCTCTTGTTCTTTTTGAATCTTTTGATGATGGTACTAATTGACCAAATATATCATGATCTGATAAACTTTTATTTAATGATTTTTCCATTGAAATTTTACAATGTTTATAAATTGTATTAGCATTTATCCAAAGATTTAACATTTCAACATATAAATAATTGTCATAAGTTGAAGAAGATAAAGAGTTTTTACCATATTCAGAAATTAAAATTGATTTAATTGCTTTATTTTCAAATGGTACAAATGTCAAACTATTTTCAAATAATGTTGGTCTTAAAAATTTAAATTGATCAAAAGAATAAAAATGACGATTTCTACAATTTAATATACCATACTTTTCATGAAAATTTGAAATTTTTTCCTTTTCATTTGGATATGATTTTACAGTTTCATTTGATAACCAATCTTCAAGGCGAGTAAAATCATTTCTTTTTAATGGTTCAGAACTTATAGCTAAACCTGTAATATCAATGAATACACCAGTATCAACATCAATAAATCTAGCATCAATATTATTTTGACCATTTGATTTTTCTCTATGAGTTAAACTATTTGAACAATCAACAAAATATTTACTAAAGCCATGATTTGGATTTTGAACAATTATTGATTGATTAAAATCATGACAAAATTCAACTAGATCATTAATAGGCATTTGAACATCACCATCTGTATCATAAGGGAATGATAAACCATTGAAATACCATGATAATAAAGAACCATGAGCAATAAATAAATGATAACCATTTTTAAATGTTAAAGATAATAAACTATGATGAAGGTGAGATAAAATTATTTGACGTCTCTTTTGACCAGTATCAAATTTAAAAGAATTAGAATTACCAAAAGGTTTAAAATCTGATTCAGGATATTTTAAAAGGTTAGGATCAAATAAAGGAGATCTTGGTGTATGAATTGAATTTGACATTTCTGTTAAAAATCCAGAAAAGAATCTATAATCATAATGAGCACCATTTTCAGTTAATTTTTGACCTTTATAAGTTGCTGGCCAATTTATATTAACTTCAAGAAAATATTTTTTTAATTTAAAAGAATTTTGGCTAATTGAATATTTAATTGAATTTAAAAATGATATATCTGATTGCGTTGGTTTATTTATTGAATTCAAAGAATTTAATAAAGATGATTCATTTAATTTGAAATTTGATTTTGATAATTCATAAGAATCATGATTTTTGAAGAATGAAACAAAATCAGATCTTTTTGATGATGAATTTAATGAAGATTTTAAATTATCAAAATGATAGACTGGAGAAATTAAATCTTTATCATTATTAATTTCATTTTTATTAATTTTATTAATTTTTTTTATGAAATTATTTAGCATTCCATTTTCAGTAATTGGAATTGAAACATTAGTAAAAAATTTTGTATATGAACCATCAATATTTAAAAAATTAATTGAAATAGGAGTAAAAGAAGTTGAAGAAAGTAAAAAAGATTTTGAAAAGATTAACTTTTCACCAAATGTACGCTTTGATTTCATCCAACCAAAACAATTAAATCCAGGTAATAAATTAGTTGAAGAATGAAGTTTACTAGCAATTGGATCTAATTCAAAATATTTATCATTATCAAGACAATATTCTATTGGATTATCATTTGGGATACTTGGAGTTTTAGTATTATATCTAAGTCCATCTGATAAAAATTCATTACAATTTGGTTTTGAATTTTCTGAAACGTTATCTAAAAATGGATTTAAAGGTGAAAGGTCAACCCAATCTTGCCATGAAAATGGTAATGTTAAAATTTTATCATCATTATTATCAATATTATCTTTAGAAATAGTTTCAATGAAATCATAATAAACTGAAAGAGTAATTCTTGGATCATAATAATGTAAAGAACGTCGAAATTGGATATATCGGTCAAGAAATTCTTTAGACGTATTAATAGAATTGATACTACCATCAAATGGATTTAGCCTCCAAGAAGGAGTATTAGCAGCTGAATTTATTATATCTGTAGCTGAATTTGTTAAACCTTTATTAAAACCTAAGCTTGAGCTTAAACTGTTACTGATATAGAGATCAGGAGAGAAAGCAAACAATGTAA
>JAJLVG010000056.1:0-17980 GCA_030564585.1 Martiniozyma abietophila
GATGAAGGATTTATTTTTACTGAATCATCAAAACCTTCAGCAACAATTGAAAATGGTAAAACTCAATTGTTAATTGATGTTAATACATTATCAATTTCATCAACATCTACAAAATCACATAAGACTGAAACTTCTTCTTCTTCTTATTCACAATTTTTTAAAATTCAAAATGGTTTAATCCCATTAGCAACACAATATACAAAAATAACCAATTTGACCTTAACTATCCCTTCTACAGTTGTTTTTACTGATACTCTTAGTCATTCAAGTGAAGTCATTATTTCTAATGGTGAAGTTTTAACTACTTATGGTTCGGGACCTGAAGTTAATGGTGATAATCATGATGGTGGTCAATCTGGTTATTCTCAATTAGAATCAGCAACAACTATATATGCTTTCAGTTCACTGGTTTCAAGAACTGCAACATCAAATGGAGCTGCAAATGAATTACAACCACATTTCAATGGTTTAAGGTTTTTTGGATTATTTTATGTATTATTTGCATTATTATGAATATATTAAAAAATCAATACTCAAGTTTTCTTGTTTTATTCTTGTGTTTGTTCCTTTACTTCCTTCATTTTCTTGTTCATTTTCTTTCTTTCTTTCTTTCTTTCTTTTTTCCTTCTTCTCTTTCTTTCTTTCTTTCTTTCTTTTTTCCTTCTTCTCTTTCTTTCTTTCTTTCTTTCTTTCTTTCTTCTTCTCTTTCTTTCTTTCTTTCTTTCTTTTTTCCTTCTTCTCTTTCTTTCTTTCTTTATTTTAATTTTCATTTTGCTTGCTGATTTTATCACGAGAAACGAACTTAATTAATATTGTCATCTAATTTTGTCAATAAACTGTACGAATTGATTTAATAATTCATTTTCATTTTCACTTTTATCTTATTTTGTATTATTAACTAAAATTCCATCTTATTTTTCTTTTTTCTAATATTTTTATAGAATCACTTTATTTCTAAAATATTTTTTTTATAATACTTTCCTCTTAAATATATGTATTGAATTCTTTATTTTTTAATTCTCTCTTTTCTATCATGATAATTCACTCCCCTTTTTCTTTTCTTGATTTCATATATTCCATTATAAGCATGAAACATTTAATTTTTCTTAATAAAATGGAATTAGATATGATTTGATTTTAAAGTAATTTGATTGGTCTGTTGACTTTAATAACAATATTTTCTTTTTTCATTTTATTTCACTCTTATAATAACAATAACCTTTTAACTTGAACTTTAATTGAATTAAAGTATTAAAAATTAATAACATCATTAATTAACCATTATCGAATACGTTTAATGGTTAATAATTGATTAAGATCAAATTTTCTTTTACTCTTTTGAAAAATTTATTATAATTTATGTTCATTCATCCGATTGTAATTTTTAAAACATAAAACAAGGTAAGTAATTATCAGACGAATCTTACTCAGTAAAACATTTAATTGTTTATTTATTATTACTCATTCAACCTCTTTAAATACTGAATTAAATGTAAATTTCTGTATAATTAATGAGCAAGCACGTGATATTTTTGGAAAGCAAAAGAAAAAAATATCGAAAAAAAAAAAAAATATTGAAAAAAATTTTCGAAATTTCAAAAAAAAAAGAAGGTTGAAAATATTAAAAGAAAAGGAAATTAAATCAATTAAAGGAACTTTAAAAACGTACTTATAAGAAAAAACCAATATGAGTAACAAGAATTTTCGTATTGCAATTGTTTCTGAAGACAAATGTAAACCAAAAAAGTGTCGTCAAGAATGCAGAAAGGCATGTCCAGTTGTTAAAACTGGTAAACTTTGTATTGAAGTTACACCGACCAATAAAATTGCTTTTATTTCAGAAAATCTTTGTATTGGTTGTGGTATTTGTACAAAAAAGTGTCCATTTGGTGCTATTACAATTATTAATTTACCAAAAGATTTAGATTCTCAAACAACTCATAGATATTCAGCAAATTCATTTAAATTACATAGATTACCACAACCAAGACCTGGTCAAGTTTTAGGTTTAGTTGGTACAAATGGTATTGGTAAATCAACTGCATTAAAAATTCTTGCAGGTAAACTTAAACCAAATTTAGGTAAATATGATGATCCACCAGATTGGGAAGATATTATTAGACATTTTAGAGGATCTGAATTACAAAATTATTTTACCAAACTTTTAGAAGATAATATTAAAGCAATTATTAAACCTCAATATGTTGATAATATTCCAAGAGCAATTAAAGGTCCAGTTACAAAAGTTGGTGAATTATTAAAAGCAAAACTTGAAAAGCCTGATGATATTAAATTCATTTTAAGATATTGTGAATTACAAAATCTTTTAAAAAGAGAAGTTTCTCAATTATCAGGTGGTGAATTACAAAGATTTGCAATTGCAATGACATGTGTTCAAAAGGCAAATGTTTATATGTTTGATGAACCATCATCATATTTAGATGTCAAACAAAGATTAAATGCTGCATTAATTATTAGATCATTAAGTGATACAGATGTTTATACAATTGTTGTTGAACATGATTTATCAGTTTTGGATTATCTTTCTGATTTCATTTGTATTTTATATGGTGTTCCATCAGTTTATGGTGTTGTTTCACTTCCATCATCTGTTAGAGAAGGTATTAATATTTTCTTAGATGGTCATATTCCAACTGAAAATATGAGATTTAGAACTGAATCATTACAATTTAGATTAGCTGATGCATCAGATTCTGTTATTATTGAACAAACTCATGCATTTCAATATCCTGCAATGCAAAAGACTCAAGGTGAATTTAAATTACATGTTGAAGCAGGATCATTTTCAGATTCTGAAATTATTGTTATGATGGGAGAAAATGGTACAGGTAAAACAACATTATGTAGATTATTAGCAGGTGCAATTGAACCTGATGAAGGATGTAAAGCACCAGAATTAAATGTTTCAATGAAACCACAAAAGATTGCACCAAAATTTAAAGGTACTGTTAGAACATTATTTTTAAAGAAAATTAGAGCATCATTTTTACATCCACAATTTAATACAGATGTTATGAAACCATTAAAAATTGATGATATTGTTGATCAAGAAGTTCAATTCTTATCAGGTGGTGAATTACAAAGAGTTGCAATTTGTTTAGCATTAGGTAAACAATCAGATCTTTATTTAATTGATGAACCATCAGCATATTTAGATTCTGAGCAACGTATTATTTGTTCAAAAGTTATTAGAAGATTTATTCTTCATGCAAAGAAAACTGCTTTCATTGTTGAACATGATTTTATTATGGCAACATATATGGCAGATAAAGTCATGGTTTTTGATGGTAAACCATCAATTGAAGCAACTGCACATAAAGCAGAATCATTATTAACTGGTTGTAATAGATTTTTAAAGAATTTGAATGTTACATTTAGAAGAGATCCAAATTCTTTTAGACCAAGAATTAATAAATTAGATTCTCAAATGGATAAAGAGCAAAAGTCTTCTGGTAACTACTTCTTCTTAGAAAATACTGAGTTGTAAGTGATGTTGTATTATAGATATTATACCATCATAAAATAAGGTTTATGTTTGTTTTTATCACTATCTTTTTCTATTTCTCTTTTTCTTATGTGTGTGTGTGTGTGTGTGTTTTTAAGTCTTTTTATTTCTTCTGCTAATTTATATAAAAAGGAAATAAAAATACGTGAAACACTGATTAGTAAATTAGTTTCTCTCTTCAATCCTTATATAATAATCATTTCCCTTTCCTTTCATTTACTTGTTTTTTGAAAAACCTTTTAAAAATTTTTTATATACATACTACTATATAAACGTGTAATGTTATGGTTGCCAGATCTATGTCAACTGAATTATGATAAAAGACCCGCAACGTATGAAAACTTAAATGGTGTGTTACTTGATTTTATTTATTAATATATTAATATATTTTTGTGTACTTTATAATTAGCTAATTTGTATGTACTCTCTAATCAAACATTTTGTGAATATTAAATTCGGAGCCCAATTAATGATTTACATTTACGTAATTGTCATGTGTTGTACTGAGCTGTTTACGTAATAGTATCACGTGGGTTGTTTACGTAATGATATCACGTGATATTACGTACCACATTGTCACGTGTTGTGCTGTGTGATTACATAATCGTTATCGGGCTAATTATAAGATGCGGGGCGGGGAAAGAAAATTAAAAATTTTGGGGGACTCCGGCTGCTTTATTGTTACGTAATTATTTTTATATTTGATATCATATGACGAAATCAATTTTATAATTCAAGAAAACAAGGTTGGTCAAACGAAAGATATTCAATCATACAAAAGTTTTCTTTTGTATTTATTAATACTACACCTTTATTTGATCATATATATACATATATACACGCATACCACAGACGTATATTACATATTACGTATATCAATTTTATTTATCAAAACTACTGCTATAAAAATGTTTAATACACCAGTCCATCATAGGAATGATGATGTGAAACTGCCAGATTTTACAAAGACACCTCAATACACTGTTCATACACCAAAAAATTCAAGTTCACCAAAATCTTATTGTTCAAAAAGTTTTAATAATGTTCAATTTTTTTCTGATAAACCTGAAGATGAAAAAATGTATAGTGAAATGATTTGTTCAGATGATGATGATGATGATGATGATATTATTAATATTGATGATTATAATAATAATAATAATAATAATAATAATAGTAATAGTAATAAAACACCCAATTCTTCAACTATATTAGAAGTTTTTGAAGGTTCAAATTCAAATTCAAATTCAAGTTTAAATCAAAATCAAAATCAAAATCAAAATCAAAATCCAAGTGTTTCACATTTAGAATCTGTTGATTCATTTATTGAATATGAATCAAATTCTTCATTAACAGATTATAATTCAATTAAAAATCAAAATAATCAAGAATTTGAAAGGACATCAATATCACCATTCCCTCAACCACCACCACCTGAATATTCAAATAAAATTCCAAATTATTTTGATGCAACAAAATTATCTTACCCATGTAAATCACCAATTGAATATACTGATGATGAATTTGATAAATTAAATCATTTTGAATTTTTAAAATCTTTAAATTTTCCTGAACCTCCACTGTTACCAGTTTATTTAAATTCAAATTTATTAAATGATTCAAATAATAAAGATTATAAAACTTATCCTTATCAATATCAACAAGGTAATCAAATTCATGTTAATGATATTTATCGTTATAAAATTAATGATTTAAATTTAATGGATAAATATTCTGCTTTAAAACCAATTAGACCAACATTAAAAAGATCTGGTTCTTCAAATTCTTCAAATTCTTCAATTAGAAGTTCAAAAAATATTCGTTCAATTTTAAGACATAAATTAAATCGTCAAGATTCTGGTAATAATAATTCAAGTAATTTTATACCAACTTTAAATAGTTCAAAAACAATAACAACAACAACAACAAAAAAATATAGTGAAAGAGCAGAAAAAATTGAAAAAAATATGATTCCTCATCATGTCATGTTAAATCATTTAATAACATGTAATTTAAATAAAGGTGGTTATATGACAAGTAGTTGTATCACTAGGTATAAAGGTAAATTTATTACTCAAATTATGTACTTTTCAACTGAATTAGAACCATTAGATCAATAAATACTGGGATACATATAATTTGTAAATTTTTTTTTTCCTTTTATCTTTTGCTTTTTTTAATCCTTCAAAATATTAATATTTTAAATAAAGCTTTCGCCAATATTTTTGATCTTTCTTAAACTCTAATTAATCTTTTCCTTTTATAAAAATATACAATTCTACACTTTCACCTTTTTATATATATAAATCATATATTTATTAACCCGTAAATATCAAAATCAAAACTGCTCTACCTTCAGAGAGTTGTCAAATAATTAAAATTACTATAGAAGACGATTACGTAACAATATTATTACATGTTTATTTTTTTTTGCATTTCAATTTGTATGAAGATGATTCAAGTGGCATTGAAATGGCCAAATTAGGAAATTATAACATATCAAAATCAGTCCTGTTTATTAAAATTGATAGGTGAAATGAACCAGCATTAAAGTGTTTCAAAAGTGGTTTCTTGGATTGACAATTTATGAAATGAGCACATATTTAACATAAAACGCTTCCCATTTTAAAACATTTAAAAAGATTGAAGTATCCATTTTAATTTTAAAATGAATCATCATTTCAAGTACAATAATTTGAAATATTTTCAAAAGTTTTTTTAGTCCTCTTTTTTGAAAAAAAAAGAAAGGTATCATATTATTTTGTAATTAAGAATTTATTTCAAAGAAACAATCTTCATAACATTTAAGTAATATAGGTGAAGTTAAAATATCATCAATGAAATTTTCAATTTCTATTATATTATTATTACAACTTTTTGGTATTCTATCAATTGGTTGCTCATCATTTCCAATAAATGACATTAATAATGGATTTTTAATGTTAAATATAACAAAGAAAAGATCAGATTCAATTCAATCTCCTCAAGAAAAGTATGGACCATTTACTGTTGTTAATTTAAAATCGAAATCAAAATCAAAATTGAATAAAAGAAATGAAAAAGATGTTCAACCAGAAGTTAAATATAATGAATTAATGTATTTAATTGATATTCAATTAGGATCAAATAATCAAGTTATTACATTGATGTTAGATACAGCATCTTCTGATATATGGGTAAACTCAATTAATAATCCAAATTGTCAAAGTAATAATGATACATCAGATGATGATACAAATGAAACTTTATTTAAACGTGAAACTCAAGAAGAACAATCAAATTCATGTTCCGTTGAATATTCAACATTGAAACGACCAAATTATAATAACCTTTTTGATGATTGGGTAAAAGAAATGGGTAATGATTATTCAAATAATATGAATTGTTTGAATTGGGGTGTTTTCAATTCTTCAAGTTCAACATCATATCAAAATTCTTCAATAATAGATAATGTTATAGCAATTTATGGTGATGGTTCAGAAAATAACGGTTATTTTGGTTTAGATTCTTTAACAATTGGTAATATTAAAATCGATGATATAATGATCGGTATAAATGAAGAAGGATATAGATCTTATGGTATCCTTGGTATTGGTTTCCCTTCTAATGAAGTATTATATCAAAATGGTAATAAAATGTATGATAACCTTCAAATGAAATTAAAATCTGCTGGATGTATTAATAAATCATTATACTCATTTAATTTCCCACCAACTGGTAAAGGTGATTCACAATTTATATTTGGTGGTTATGATAAAAATAAATTTGAAGATGATCAATTAACATTAGTTCCAATTATTAATTATTCAGTTAATAGTAAAAAAGGTGACGGACCATTTTATTTATCAATTACTTTAAATGATATTTTTACCCTTGGTTCTGGAAATTCAACAGAATATAGATTAGGACATGGTGCAGCACCTGTTATATTAGATGCTGGTTCTACTGCAAGTACATTACCATACTATGTTGTTACAGAACTTCTTGTTAGATTTGGATTTTCTTGGTCAGATCAAGTTCAAGATTATGTTATTTCTGAATCATCAATTCCTGAAAGTTCATGTAAAATAATTTTTAATTTTCAAGGTGCAAAAATTGAAGTTCCAGTAATGTATTTTACTTACCCAGTTTTAGATGAAAGTACTTTACAATATTCTGGTTTAAGAATGTTATCAATTGATATTGGTGATGATGATTATTTTTTATTTGGTGATGACGTACTTTCAAATATTTACCTTATTGCTGATATGGATACAGAAACTATTGCACTGGGTCAAGCAAAATTTTCTACAACTATTTCAAATGAGAATATTGTTATTGTTAGCAATGATATTCCTGATGCAAAACGATCACAATTTTGGGATGATGTTTATGGTAAAGATGGTGTCAAAACATTAAAACTTGATCAAAATGATGATGCAAGTAATTTAAAAGATTATAATGATCCAACAACAATAACTTTAGCACCATATCTTGTAGGTGCTGGATGGGGATTTGGTTGGTAATTTACTTTTCTAGTTTAATCTGTGTTGTGTATGTAATATATATATATAGTTTCTTGTAACTCTACTAGACTTATTACCTTTACAAGTGTGTTGCTGAGCGCGTTTCCAAAAATAACTTCTATAATTAATTTATTGACGTAATAGGTTATATTAAAAATTTAATGTCAAATATTTCAACATGAAAAAGTCGGGGAACTTTTCTCTTTTCTTTTTCAAACGGTAGTACCTTCAAAAGGAGAAGATAAGACAACTTTAATTCACAGTTATAACATAATGTTGATCAACTCATTATTATTTATTGGGTTATTATTACCACAAACTGAAGCTTATGTGAAATTAAATGCAAGAAAATTAAAAGGAAGTTGGACTGATAGTGCAGATATTAAAAAGGAACCAATTTGGTCTTATTATAAACACTTTTTTAATTCAACAGGTATTAATAATACAATTGCAGGTTGGGAAAATGAAAAAGTTTATTATGCTGTTGATTTAGCTGTTGGTTTAAATGCTCAAAATGTTACAGTTTTAATTGATACTGGTTCAAGTGATTTATGGATTAATTCTATTAATAATCCTTCGTGCAAAGTAGAAAATGATGATGATGACAAAGATGATGATGAAAAAGATGATGATGATAAATCACACATTAACGTTGAATTTGAATATCCATCTTTAAGTTCTACAAAGACTAAATTAACTAGTTCTACAAAATCATCTTCAACTTCTTCTACAACGAAAATTGAAACGGGATGGAATATTTACTATTCTACTGTAACAGTTTCTACTGATGTAACTTTAACTGAAACTGAAACAACTACAGATGTTTCTACTATCACTCATAATATTGGTTTTTATCCTTCATTTTCTTCAAAAACAAATTGGTTAGAACCTTACCCAACACCAAATTATGATTTATCAGACTTTGAAGTTTTTGATTTTGCAATAGAAAATTGTTCAATTTGGGGAACTTTCAATAAATCTGATTCAGATACTTATATATCTAATAAAACTACATTTAAATCTTCTTCTATTGATGATGAGTCAATTAAAGGAGAATGGGGTAGAGATTTTGTTGATATTGGTGGTGCTTTATTACCAAATTTATCATTTGGTTTAGTTAATAATAGTAATGGCGAGTATGGGGTTTTAGGATTAAATTTACCAAATTCTGAATCAACTTGGTTAGAAAACGGTACAATTTATGAAAATTTACCAATGAAATTAAAATCAGAAGGATACATTGAAAAGATTGTTTATTCATTAGGAGTTTCTTCATTTAATACTAGTATTGATTCATCCCTTTTATTTGGTGCTGTTGATTTGGAACAATTTTCAGGAAATTTAAGTATTGTTCCATTGATTAAATATCCAACTCAAATTAAAAATAAAAAAAATAGTTCATCTATTGCAATTACATTATCATCTATTTGGTTTGATAATAATTATAAAAATTTAAATAAAACTTCTCTTATTGCATCAGGACTTGCACCAGCTTTAATTGATACAGGCTCAACAATTGGTACTGTACCATATTATATTTATAATCAAATTGTTTTAGCTGCAGGTTTTAATTATAGTGACACTACTGAAAATTATATTGCAAATTACACAGAATTACAAAATAAAACAATAATCTTTAATTTTCAAGGTACTTTAATTGATATTCCAATATATGACTTGACATTCCCAATGATAGAAATCAAATCAGGAAATATTTCAGATTTTGTTGTTCTTGGACTTCAACCTGGAGATACTGATGAATTTATTCTTGGTGATGTTATTTTATCAAGAATTTATTTATCAATTGATTTAGAAGATGATCAGGTTGCAATTGCACCAAGAAATTTATCACCAAAAGGTGAAAATATTGTTGAAGTTTCTTCATCTTTTCCAAATGCAACAAAAGCTTCTTTATACAAATATTCTGCTGGCTATAAAAGTGTGACTGATATGAAATTAGCAACTGTTGGTGATATTAATCAAGTTACAAAGACTTCACTATCAGGAAGCTTTGCTGCTAGTGCTACTGGTTATAAAGGTCAATTATACAGTTTTCCTACAACAACATCAAAATCGAAATTAAAATCAAGTTCTAAGAAGCATAAACAAACTACAAAGACAACAACAACAACAAAAGCAAAAGACACAAAAACTGTAAAGAATACAACTACTAAAAATACAACTACTAAAAAAACAACTACTAAAAATACCAAAAAGTTAACTACTACATCTAAAAAGTAGAAAAACTGTTACAAAATATAAGAAATCATCTATAAAAGATTTTCATGACCTTTAATGCCAATTTTATACTCTTCACAATACGTTCCTATTTTTATTTAAATAAATATTACTTTAAAACCTTTTTATTTCTACGATCACATAATAATTGAAAACGTTTGTAAATTTTAACTTAAATACGATGATAGTTACGAAACTAATATGGCTTTACTTCATGTTAATCTTAAAATCTTTTTATTTGACAGCTATGCTTTATAGGAGTGTTAAAAGACAACTAATATCAAAAAGCATTAACCTCATTTTGCAAACAAACATATAATTCGTTGTGTCTTGATAAATCTTGATAAATTGATTACAATATTTATTAATTTTTATTATCAAAAGCTATAACTAAAATATTATTAACAAAAAAAATAAAAAGAACTGTAAGTGGTATTCTCTTACCATATTTCCTTTTGTGCCATTTTCCTGATCACAAACCCACTGATCCTATCCTTTGAAGATTCTTCATCTCCTAAATTTTCAATATTAACATCGGCATTACTTCCATTTTGAGGTTGAGTTGACTTGTTCAATAATTTCAATTCTATATAATCGTCTTCATTCCCCTTAAATCCAACCATAATTCCTTCCATTTTATCTAACAAACATGGGTGAACATAATTTTGTGATATCTCCCTCTGTTCTTCAATAGTTCCTCTACGATGGTGAAGGTAATTTGTTGGACGATAAAGATCATGTTGCGTATCTCCAACTGGTGTTTTTGGTGATAGCGTTGAATTTGAATGAAATGTCCGATTCCTTGAAGGTGATTCATTTTCTATTGTCAATGCAGAAATATTTGAAGTTGTATCCACAGATGATGACTCTTCATCAATTTGAGCCAATCTTGAATTTGATTTTGAAACATTAATTCTTACTGCTTCAGAAATATTTAGTTCACTTTCAGCACCAGTGGTAATATTAGCTAATTCATCTTCAGATGAATTTATATTTACAGCATTGGAATCTTCTTCACCATCCAAAAATCTATTAAGGCTTATTATTGATTTTTGATGGCCAACAGATTTTCCAGAATTCATCAATCTATTAATACTACCAAGTGTGGAAATACCATTTCCAGTTGTAATTTCTTCTTCATCTGACTCGACACTTTCACCTTTAGTTTTAATTGCATCTAAAGCAATATAATGTAATAAAGGTTTGTAATTTCGATCAAAAAATACCAGGGCAATTAACGTTGTTGGAAATAAAGGTAACATCAAACCTGCTAAAATAAAAGATTGTTCAAGAGCAAGTGATCCAAACATTTGAAGATGTAAAACAAAGACACCTAGACACACTCTCTTAAAAATAATTGGCCATGCTTTACCTGTACTGTGATATGGGTGAACCATTGAGTAAACTAGTTGATATTTGTATGTATAAAATCCAAGAATGAAATAAACAAGCCCAGAAAGTAAAATTTTTGTTGAAATTGGTGAATATATCAGTGTTATAATAAAAATCATTATATGCTGAGGTAAAATCAAACCTAAGTCAAACAAAGAAGGTTTATAAATCCAGTCTTTAAACATTCTTGGAGTTCTTGATTTGTAATTCAAAATAAAGTTCCAAAACAGTAAAGCTAAATCACCAACTTGAAGTAATTTGAATGGAAACATTGTTAGACCTTGAAGTAAAATTAAATCAATGTAAAACATTGAAAGTGATTTAATTGATGTTGCTAAGAGTGGAGCAATTTTCGTAGTATCTGAGAGAAGAGCTTTATAACTTGTAAGTGTACCGAACAAAGTAAAAACAAGGAATAAATTGAAGAAAATGTAAAGAAAATTCTTTTTGATTACTGATAACTCAACTTCTCCTTTGGAACCCATTCCTTGCAGATCTGAAAGAAATGAAATCACATATGGTAGCACAACATTGATTATTGTAAACAAATATGTTGGAAGTAACCCAGTAACTGCTGCCCTAGCTTTCTCATGAGTAATTAAATAGTCACCAAACTCTTTCCACATTTTTTTAATAGAGTTAACGTTCAATAATGATGTGATATATCTAATAGGAATAATTAAAAGAATACTGAAAGCAATGATTATACCTTCTATAACATTTTTTCTCAGAAAGATAGTCTTTTTATTTTTTAGTAAATTGTTCCAATTGACATCTAATGGTGCTGGTGCGAGTTCAGTTGTTAATTCAAAAACGTTTGGGGATAACATTGCTTGTGCTGCCATTTGAGCATCAGTAACAGTATTCATTGTAATGAAAGCATGAGCAGAAGTTTCAAATATATTTGTTTCTTTGAATTGCTTAATTTCATGATCAAGTTCAATCAATTGAAAACTATAGTAGTCAATTAAATCAATTTTTGGTCCAAACCAATTAAGTTTTCCTAATCGTTGTGGATTGGATTTTGATAATATAGGAAAGACATGTTCTTGTATATGAAATGGGTCATTATTAACCAATGGAGTATAAATGATATCTTCTTCATCAGGGAGATCTTTAGAATTTTGAACTCTTAAATGAACGGAATGTTGACTTTCAACTGAAAATAGTTTAATCTCTAATCCATAAATTTTTGTATACAGAACTTCTAACTTACTAATTATCGAATCCCTTTTATCAAATAATTTAACAAGGTTTGAATAATCATGAACAAAACTGATCTGATCTACTTTTCCAACACCAAGTTCTTCAATATGAACTTTCAATCCATGCTCATTTCTTAAATTGGCTGGAATATCTTGAACAAAAATCGTTCTGTCAGTTAATGATCTTTGTGAACCTAGAAATCTTTGCCTCGTTTTGATTATATGATTTGTTTCAATGAACAAGAACCAAAAGATAATAATTGTAAAGATGAAAGTGAAAATTGTACACACAGCAAGATAACTTACAGGATCAGTATTTGCATCAGATCCATTATCACCATCTCCTCCTTTACTTGTTAATTCAAAGTATTTTACAATCAAATCATTTCCATCGTTATCAAAGTTACCAGTAAGGTAATATCGTAATGGACTTAATATGAAAAATCCCAGTAAACTCATCACAAATAAACTTTTAATTGCCATTCTGAAGAATCTTAAAAAAACGTATGAGTCTAGCCCAATGATTTGTAAAAGTTGTTCGTTATTAATTGAAATTAAAACTCCAATCCAACCAAATGCATTCTTTGGTAATTTTTTAATTTTAGAATTTCTATAACTTCGAATACTGAATATCAAGGGGAATTTATATCTCAGTATACAAAATATTGCAAATGATATGAATCCTAATACAGTACAAACGTAAAGTTGAACTTTGAAAACTGTTTGTGTTTGCCCTCTTGGATCAAAAATTGGTGGTTGATCAGGTTCTTTTGATAAAAAAAACTCACTGTAATCTAATGGATCTAAAATACCAAACATTGTCAATATTCCAGCCGCTGATTGAGCCTCTTTAATCATGCTAATCACTCTATCTTTCTGTTATATACCCACAAAAAAAGACTGATAGATTGTGTACACATATTATTTTAAAATTGTGCATGTGTGTGTGTTGTGTGGAGCGAATTGATGCAAAAAAACGACACATTTAATTGTTAATGAACTGTAACACATCCACTTATTAGTCCTTATTAACATTGTAGATATTACTGATTTGTTTTATTAAGGGATTTATTCCAGCAATCAAAACGATTGTTTCTTTAAAATTTTTAAACTTATATAATTGGATTATTTATAGATAAATAATAGGTTAAATGTTTTTAACGTCTTTTATAAAAACAAGGTTTCAAGAGCCATTCACCTTCAGGTTTCTCTTGACGGTATTCTTGAATAGTCTTTTGTTGTTTCAATTTTCCACCTTTGAGAGGTTTAAGGAATTCAAATCTAGCAAACATTTTATTTTCATCATCAATAAGTCTGGCTTTAAATCCAAGTGATTCAATAGCTTTAACAAACTCTTCACCTTTTGAATCTGATAATCGACTCTTAATTTCAGTAATCCATAATTCACCACCAGCAACAAGAATACGATCAGCTTCTCTTATAAAATCTAAAAAGTTTGTACCCATCAAACTAAGACAAAATATAGCAATACTACAGGATTCATCATCCATTGGAACATTTTTAATATCAGCAACAGTAATCTTTTCATTAATCTTCTTCAAATCGAAACTGTGAACGTTTATTAATAATTTTCTGTTTTTAATTGAAATATCTTTACCACTACCGAATTTCTTTTTAAAAGTTTTCAGAGCATTGTTTGCTTCCTTTGGCTTTTTATAATTTTCCATGAAATTATCAACTTCAACTGCTAATTGAGCTTCACCACATCCCATATCAGCAACAACAACAGTATTTGTATCATCGATTTTGACACCTGGTAACCCACCTGGTGAATTCACCATTTTTGTTAAACCTTTATAAATCAATTCTCTAGTGAATAAATCAACAGGGTTTTCAGGCCAAGATTCAACTTGAGATGCAAAACCTTTATGATATTCATCAAATAATTCTGGTTGTTTTGAAATCATTTCAAGTGCAGATTGAGAATCGGATGTATATAATTGTTCATTAATCCATCTAAATCTAGATCCTGATAACTTTGCAACCATTTTCTTTTGAAGTGGTGTTAATTTTGTTGTATCTATACCTGCAGTTGGATCAGCTGGTGGTTCAATTGATACAATTTTCTTTTGCTTCTTTTCAGTTGAATCTTCAAAGTCATTTTCTGAAGATCTTTTTTTAGATGTTGATTCTTTGCCATCATTTTTAGCTTCTGAATTATTATTATTATTATTATTATTATTACTCTTATCATCATCATTATCATCATTGAAATCTTGATCTTCTTCATTAACCTGAACTTGATGTTGTTTCTTTTGTTTCTTCTTCTTATCCTTTCTAGCTTTTTCATTTATAGCTCTCCTGACAGCGGGATCCGCTTTCACCTTTTTGTTATCAACACCCCAACCTTTAACTTCAAACAACATGGGAATAACTGTCTGTGTATGTTATCAATTATAGTATTTCAATATGAAAAATGAAAAAAAAAAAATTTCTGCACATAAAAAAAATTTTTGATTGTTTTCTCCAATCAGTAATAGTGCTCATCACATATGTAAGAAAACTTTTAATATGTTAAGCTTGACATAACAATAGAGTTATTCGAAGACAACAATTTTATATCAGTATCATAAATTTAAGTAATAGTATTCTAATCAAAAAGAAGAGAAAAAAAATTGAAACAAAATAAACATATACAAATACAAATCATTTTGTTGAAAACTTCTAACAAAGAAAAAAAAAAATCAAACTAACTCCTTTTTAGTTTAAAACCCACCCTCTAAAGTTTTATTCAAAGTTTTATAAAAATAATAGATAAACAAACCTCCGTTATCTAGTATATATATCATTGACATAACCCATACACTACTCCCCTATCCAAAACCCATTACCCTCTTCATTAATACATACATTTATGTTTTATTTAATTACATTCAAATTAAACTAAATCAAAAACTGAATCGTTCACTTTACTTCATTTTCATTTATTCAAATCCTAAACTCAAACCACTCATTCTAGAAGCTAACCCAAAATCACCGTATGTTGGAGTGACGCTTCGATTTTGTTGATTTTGATTTTGATTTTGATTTTGAAGTTGGTGTTGATTTTGGTGGTGATTTAAATTTTGATGCTGATGTTGATGCTGATTTTGATTTTGTCCATATAATTGATCATATTGTTTCAAATGTGGAACAGAATGTGATCTTCCCGTACCTTGATGGACATGACCATTAACAATTGCACTTTGAACTCTTGGTGAACCACATTTTAGACAAACAACATTTTTTGCAAAATTATGATAAGCACATGTTTCATTTAAACATTTCCAATCACCAGCACGGAATGGTACCGTACGTTGATTGTGATGGTTATTATGATAAACGTTATTATTGTTATTAGTATTGTTAATCATGTTGCTAGAACTGATATTAGTGTTATTGTTATTAATCAAATTGTTATTGCTTATGTTGCCGTTGATGTTATTATTCAGTATGCTATGATTATTATTATTATTATTATTATTATTATTAGTGTTATTATTAATGTTATTATGGCCATTGTTAATATTATAATTGTTATTATTACCATAACTTCCATGAGAATTATAATTTGTTGATAAATTAGTCATACTTAAGCTCATACCTGCTAAACCTAAATTTAAATTATTATTCAAATTTAAATTATTTGGTGTTGAACCATTATTTAAACTTAATGAACTATCATTTTGTGATAAAGAAATATTAGAAGAATGAGTATTAGTTGATGGTGAAGAGCTTGATAATTCTTGAACAGCAGCTGCACTAGCAGCAGGGAATGAACATCTAAAGCAAGCAGTACGTCTTTGAAAATTTGAGAATCCACATGATGGACAAGACCAATCACCAGGTCTTGGTTTATTCTTTGATGAAGCGAAAGGTAAAATTAAATCTTGAGCTTTATCTAAAACTTTAAGTGAAGAAGGTTGAATTTCAATTATATTATTTTGAAGTTGTTTAGTATTCATTGATAAACAATTTGATGCATCTTCATGAGAAGAAAATATAGCAAATCCACAAGTTGGAGCAGTTTTAATACACCAAAATGCAATTGGTCTACCACCATGTTGAGTAAACCAAGATTCTAGTTCAGATTGAGTTGTATCTAAAGGTAAATTAGCCATATATAAAATTCTTGAATTTTCAAGATAAAATTGTGATAAATCTAATTTTAAATCATGTGGCTTTTTAAGAATTAGTTTTGAAATATCAATGTTAATCATTTTTGTAATAATATTAATCATTTTATTCATTGTAATAGATAATGAATTATTTTTATTTTCAATTAAATCTTCGTTTTCATGAGCTGTTTCATTTTCATTTTCAATTTTAATTTGTAAATTATTGATAATATCATTTTTTGATAAATTAATATTTAAAGATTCCATCATATAATCTAAAAGATTTCCAATATCAATAGAAGAACTTTCAATTTGATTAAGATCTTCAAATTTAAAAAATTCTTTTTTAAGATCAAAATATTTTGGAAATTCTAAATAATTTGGTAATTGAATTAAATTATCTTTTGCTTTCTTTTGAAATTCTAATCTTAATAAAGAACCATCAGTTGAAATGAAACAAAATGGACGATCATTTATAATATTTTGAACATCAGAATCAATATTTTGAATAAAATTATTAAATCTTTTTTCATTTGATAAATCAAATGTTCTTGAACATAAAATTTTTGAAGTTATTATTAAATTATCATTATCATCATCCTTTTCATTGGATGAATAAAGAAATTCAATCATTGAATAATCTCCATTATTAAATTCATCATTTATTTCATTAAAATCAATTAAAATATAAATTGGATCTTTCGAGATAGAATTTTCAACTTGTAAGCAATTTGATTCACTCATTGTCATTGTTATTGAAAATTAAAATTATGAGAGACAATAAAAAGGTTAAAATAAAACAAAACAAAACTAAAAAAAACAAAACCAAAACAAAACAAAATTAATTTGCCAGTACAGTCGGGGGATTTTGTTGTTTGTTTAATTGAATATTTTCCTTTCAGTTGAAAAGTTTATAAGAAAAAAAATATTTAAAAAAATCGTCCAATTAAATTTTTCAATATATTTTTTTTTTTTATTTATTTTTTTTTTTTTTTT
>JAJLVG010000057.1:0-23937 GCA_030564585.1 Martiniozyma abietophila
TAGGAATTTGTGAACTGGATACTAATTCAATTGAAAATGAGTCTATTTCGTCACATTTACTGGAAGCTACAGATGACGCTGAAAACTCAAATCCAAACCATTTAGTATGCCAAAATTCCCATCGTAATTCTTTATTGGACTTTGAAGGTGGTATAAGAGGGTTTGATAATGAAAGTGAAGCCAGTTTCATATATTACATGGGGGTTATTGACTGTCTTACAAATTACAACACTTTAAAAAGATTAGAAACATTTTTTAGAGGTCTAAAACATAGAAGGGGGGATATAAGTGCTGTTCCACCAATTGAATATGGGGAACGATTTATAAAATTCATTCAGCACGGGATAGTTGCACCAAATACTCAACCTGAAAAGAAGAAAATGAAAGCTGGCTGGGGAAAATTCAAACAAAAACTTACTTTACACAGTCACAAAGACTAGTCTAATGAATGCTTTTTTTTATGTTGACCGTGTTTGGTGTTTTTAGATTATACCAAATACAATTTTAGCACACAGTGGTTGTAACTTTACAGCTCTGTACATATTTGAATTTTTCTATTTCTTTGTTTCCAGGGTAATTTTTATTATTAGTTCATATACATATATCACTTAGATACTCAATAGTTTATAATTTCATCAATTTGCAGCACATAATTTTATATAAATTTTCCGAATACTTTTTTCGTAATCACACTACAGGTTTAACTGAAATTTGAGAACTCACCGTTAAACCTATGAAAGCTGTTTTATTATCGTGTACAGTCGTTTAGTAGTTGAACTGCTGATCTCTATTTTTAATACTTTTTAAATCAATCAATTATTAATTTTATTTTGAGGCTTTGGCTTTTATAATAGTTTTAATTTTTTTTTATATAATAAAATCAACAGATAAGATATAAAATTACAAATGATCAGGTGTGGTAAGAAAAAAGAAAAAAAGTCTACTCTTCAATCATTTCAGCATCATCACCCATATCCACATCATCAACAGCAGCAATTGGTGCAGTTTGCTGTTCAGTCTGTTCGTCAATAGAAGCACCAACATCTGTTCCAGAAGGTGTTTCAGCAAGTGCAGCCACTGGTGCTTCGGCATTTTGCTCTGAGGAAAGAACATTTTCGGATGCGGTTTCAACTGGTTTTTGGGATGCCTTAGCATCATCAATTTCCTTTTGCAAAGCTTCAAGTTCATCAGCAGTTGGATAACTAGCGAAGCTGACTCTCAAATTTCTGTTACCATATTCATACCCATTCAATTGTTGAATAACATTTTCAGCAGCTTCAATTGATTCTAATTCAACAACAGCACTACCAGATGGTCTACCACCTCTACCATATTGCAATTCAGCATGCTTGACAACAGAAATGGAACCAAATAATTCATATAAGTCTGATTCAGCGGTTTCCCAAGGTAAATTACCGATATACAAGACGGCAGAACTTGAACCATCACCACTAACACCTAAGGTAAACTCAGTATTAAGAGACAATCCAATAGCTGGAATAACACGTGCCTGAGAGTGAGAGGCATATGGTTGAGCGTTATCACCAAAAATCTTGGAATATTTACCGTGACGGACATCAATAAGACGACCTTGAATATCCATTTGATTGAATTTTTGAACAGCATCTTCAGCACCTTCTCTTGTTCTAAAAATAATAGTACCAAAACCTTTTGATCTACCACCAGGACCTTCTCTAATATCAGCACGTTCAACTTCACCACATTCCTTAAATAAATCCTTTAAATCTTGCCATCTCATTGACCATGGTAAATTACCAACAAAAATTTCATATCCATCAATTGGAGCTGATGAACGAGGAGGAGCGGACGAGCGATACGCGTCTCTATCCCTTCCATCTCTTCTTTGAGGTAGATAATCATTTCTGTATCTATCTCTATCTCTATGGTCTCTATCTCTGTAGTCTCTGTTGTCTCTGTCTCTGTCTCTGTTGTCTCTGTTGTCTCTATTGTCTCTGTTGTCTCTGTTGTCTCTTTCTCTATAATTACTTCTTTCACGGAAAGATTCTCTCTTAGATTCTGGAGGAGGTAAATCTTCTCTGACAAAAATTTCTCTTCCTCTAAACATAGAACGATCAAACATTTGAATAGCTTTTTGAGCAATACTTCTACTTCCAAATTCAATTGTACCCATACCTCTTGATCTTCCATTTTGAGTAACAATATCAGCTCTAATGATTGGACCAGGTTCACTGAAATTATCTTTTAAGTCATACCATTGAACATTATATGGTAAATTACCAATGAAAACAGAATTTTCATATTTCCTATTAGCTTTGATTTCGTAATCGCTAACTCCTTGACGTGGAGGAGGACGAGATCTATATGAATCTCTTGGTGGACCTCTGTTATAAGAAGAGTAGTAGTTGTTAAACCCACCTCTTCCAGGTGAACGATCTCTATTATTATAACCGGATTCAGAATCACGAATTGGAGAGCGGGAACGATCCTGTATTAATTTATATTTGTGTTAGTTAAAGATATCCTAAATATATTTTTCTACTGAAACAGTATCACCTAAACATTAGAATAACAGAAAATAAAATAAGTAAAGAAATAAGGAAAAGGTGAGACTTTAGATCAACCTTTCAAAAATCGAAGAATGTGTTTCTTTTATATTATTGCTACTCTTTTTTTAAAGTATAAATCCTAATTCAAAAAGAATACGACATATAATTCAGCTGTTAAAGATGTGAAGCCATTATTAGTCCATAATAACAGTACCTCCCGTTAAAGGTGAAAAATCTTCAGGTAAAAAGCAACAACGGAAAAAGAGTACAAAATCTTCAATATGAAAAATAGTCTCTGCAATCTTAAAACTGTTCATCAAAGTTACTGTTCCCATCTAATAAAAACAAATTAACATACCCTAGTATCCATTTCCATATCTGACATATTAAGAACTAGTATTTCACGACGTTAAACTAATAAAGTTATTCAAACGAACCGTCGACGTTTTCTTTCTTGTTTTTTTTTTCGAGCTTTCTCGCAGTCTCTAGTGGCGAACTTTTTTTCTCTTTTTCTGGCAGACATTGCTCAGCGATTTTGATGGCAGTATATGTCAAATTAAATATGTGTGTGTTCATTATATCTACATTATGTTACAAAATTAGTTAAGGAACCCTTTACAACCTGGCGCCCCACATAAACAAACAATACGCTCTGCGTCATTTGTTTCCCTCTCAAACTTATAGTCATATGTCAATTCTTCATTCTTTTTGACATCTTGTAAAGCATAAATGACAATACGCTTCATACCATCAACTTTAATGATCTTAGCAGTACAACTTGGCTCACAACAATGATTAATAAACCGTGCAATACCCCCTTTTTTACTAGCATCAATAACTGTATTTTCATCAATCCGAAAAAGGTAAGATGAACCTATACCGGAACGTAAATACTTCTTTTCTCGAAGTTCAGCCACTTGCTGACGTATTCTTTCTCCCACATATTCAATGATCATCTCTCCAGCAGCTATTGGTTCCAAGGCATATAGACCCCAATTATGAATTGCAGAACGTGCAAATTGAACTGGTTTCTTCCTTTTGTTTAATTGATTTAATTCAAGAAGATTTGTTTCCCCAATATTACCAATATCAGCGGCAAATCTTCTATTGTTGGCACGATTCACTCTAGAACTTTGAACTGCAACATGATTTGTGGAGTTCAAATTTTCTTCATCAATATCTTGTGAAACAGGATTAAGCTGTGTTTGTTTTCTACGATAAGGAAGATAAATTCGTTTAAGATTATCACCCAGTTTTTTGTATCCTTCAGTACGAAAGCATCCAGTAGAATTTTTTAACTCATAGTCATCATAGACATCTTTGCAAATCGTTTTTTCAAGTTCATCTATCTCTTCATTTTGTCTAGCTGTAAGTTTTTTGAATTGTTTATGGGCGTTTTGTTTTTTCCATCCCCAAAAATTTACATCTTTTATACAAGGATCGAATTGATTTTCATTAATTTTGACTATCTTTTGTAAGATACTCCAATCCTCGTTTGTTTTAACTTTTTCTTTAAACCATGAAAAAGTTGGAATAAAATCTGCCCAATTATCTTCGAAAACCGGTTTTGGAGAATCATAGGTAGGTAAGTAATTTTCATCAATAAAACCAGTGGGTTTAGATTGCGGTTCTTCTTCAATTTCTTTATTATCTGCTGAGTCGGGAGATACAAGTTCTGCTTCATTGAAAGTTTCAAGAATCTTGGTTTGGTCTGGCATATAAACTTCATTCTCAGAAACAGGTGTTTCAAGTTTTCTTTTATAACCACGTTTTGGTTTGGTGATTTTTTCTACAGTTTCAGTAAGTGTCGATGAAGTTTTATTTATATCAGTTTCTTCAGTTATAGGTTTCTCTGTTTCATTTTCACTCTTTTCATTAATTTCTTCTTCATCGGAATTAGCATCTGACTCAGAATCAAATGTTTCAGCTTTCTTCCTCTGAGTTTGAATATTGATGAATTCTGGTCTCTTTCTTCTAGTTAATAAACTAACATTTAGTTTTCGAACAACTTTAACTGCGGAAGATTTTTGATCTTGCTTCTTCAACGATATATTTTCTTTATTAATTGTATTTTGTAATAATCGTTCTTTTCTTTCCAACACTTCTTTTCTCTTTTGAGTTTCTGCTTCAGCATATGCATCCTTTTCACGTTGTAAACGTGTTCCATTAGTTTCTATAACATTATCACCTTGAGATGTCGATAATTTGGAAAATGAGTTTAAAGTATTTTTATTTAAAGTGGATGGTGTTGTTGGTATATTTGAATTCCCTCCATAACCCTGACTATTTATTCGTGATAATGATGATGATGAGTATTTAGTTTCTGGAAATAAATAATTGAACTTTCCTCCTATACCGTAAATAGAAGGGAATATTAATTTCACAAGCTTTCCAAGTTTTGACCTTGGCAAATAAAGATCGGGAATATATAAAGTCATATATAGTCTCCATTCTATTGACCCATACCATATTCTTCTTCCATCCATATCGTCAAAACAGGCTTGTGCATCATGTAAAGAGTTGAATAAAATATAATAACCTTCCCTGTGTGTTAAAATCCTTGTAGGATGAAATACAATAAACCAAGAACGAATAATTTTAGGTGTTGTCTTTGTTGTAGAAACATATTTGTCTGGCAAAAATATGACAAACCCATCACCAACTTGATTTTCTTTTCCAGTCATTTGTAAAGCAGATAATGGTAGTATGTGCCTATCATGTGAAGATAATTTCAAATTTGATGGTATTTGTTGAATTGGATGTGCAACCGCTTTTAAAGGCATCAATCCATTCTTAATTCTTTCCCTTTCTAAAATATCTTTTTCTTTCCTTTCACTTTCTTCTTTAATTCTACGAATTCGATCTTCTTTTGCTTTCATCGTTTTATTATAAATTTCATCGTATATTTTGTTTTCTGTATTTATACCGCAACGAATGATACGACTTTGAATATCAAGTTGCCTATTCGTTTGCGACTCAGCTTTTTTTGCATTATCACTATGAGTGAAATTTACAACAGCCATTCCTAAAGGCACCCCCGTAATTGGATCATCAATTAATGTAACATTATTCATGTCCCCAAAAGAAATGAAATGTGTTTTAATGACATGAGCAGTTGTTGTAGGTAATAAATTCCAAACTATAAGTTCTGAACACGGTGGATCTGTGATTGAATCTTTATTATGGTGCCATCTGACACGTTTTAAAGACCGATTAAGTTGAGGGTTAGGTTTATTAAGTCTAGGATCTGTAACTTTTTGAGTAAAAGATAGAGAAGAAGAAGACTTTCTAGGCGATCGAGTCAGCGGTATGTACGTTGTCTGCACTGGTTGTGGCAGAGTGTACTGTTTCCGCATGTAACCAGTTCAGTTAGTTAAGTTTAATTGTTTGGTCTTCTTTCTCTTTAAGAATTGCTGAAATTTAAAGAAAAAAAAATCAAACAGAGAGAACACAAAACAAAGACGGAGCAAAGAAAGAGAAAGATCGCGTTTTTGTATTACGTGAATTTTTTATTAAGGGAAAGAATTATATGAAAGAATTGAATATACTCTAAAGAGAAATACTATAGGGAAAGAGTATATATACAATACCGGTGTTATAATTGTTGACTCAACAGCTCATATATTTATAATTATTGGAACAGTAGCTTTATTTGATACTAAATACAATATCTTTTGAGAATTCACAAAATTAATTAGTCTTTATCACCCATGAAGAGATTTGCTAACGATGAAGAAGTTATAAAACCAGGGAAATCAATTGAGCAACCTAAGGAAATTACTCTCGAAGATTCCGGTGATGGATCTAATCGTAAAACACGTGACTCATTGCTTCAGCAATTACACAATTACCGACACCAAAAGTATCAACAACGAAAACAGGTACAACAACAGAAACTTGCTCAAATGTACTCAGTTCAGGGAGATGAGATCTCTTATTACCATGAACAACGTTTTAAACGTAAAGCTGAAAGGGAACATGCACGTAAGGAAGATCAAGAAGTGGTTAACCTATTTGCAAATAGTAATAGCCCATCTGACAACGAGGAGAAAGAAGAAAAAGAAGATAATACATTGAATTTGACAGAAAATCGTCAAATAAAACACCAAAAATTATTCAAATATTCAACTGATTGCAATGCCATTGACAAGAAAGCTCCAGCTCTGGTATCTTACTCCTCTAGTGACTCCGAATCTGATTCGGATTCTAATTTAAATACAAAGTAGCAGTTACCCCCGTGCACCACTATAACCTTATTTTTTTTTTTAACTTTTCGATTTGAATTTTTCATGGAAATTTACATGAATTTCTTTTATTATAAACCTATTGATTTACCAAGTCTAAACGAGTGAATTGCATACCGATATATGTTCAACTTCTTAACTGTATCAATTTTCAAGCCGCTTGGGTTTGTGCGTACACTCACAAAGACACATAGAGCAACTTACAAGCGTTGGAGAAAAACTGGATCTGGCTATAAGCGTGGTATTCAAGGTAGAAAACATGGTAACGCAGGTTTCACACAAAGTGTTTTAAAAGGTAGAACAGGTACCGCTACTGCTACACATACACAAGCAAAAAAGCTTAGACAGTTGATGCCAAATTTATAGATCAACATATATCTGCATTATCTTTCACCTCCTCCACATATATCGTTTGTACATAATTTTCATTAATATAAATTCAAATTTTGATTTATCTTTTACTATTAAAGTAATGTATTATATTTATTATTTTATAAAATAGTCAATTTATTTTATTAATCCTCGTCAACTTCTTCTTATTAAATATTGATTTCTTTTTCAACAACCCATTTGTCTTCAATTCTTCTAACGACACCAGTACCAAAATAGTGTAGACATACCTTGACAGCAATTGCCATAGGAATTTTATCAAAAGTGACAACCCTTAATTTCACATACGTTGCCTCTTTAACCTTTTTAATTTCTTTCAAAAATTCGTCAACAGTATCAACTTTAATTTCATTAACATGAGTAACAAAATTTGTGATCCCAACAGAGTAAAATGTACCTGGTGAACCAGGGCTCATTGTTGTAATATAAATTTGAGATGGTAGATAATTTATTGTTTGACGAACACTTGGAGGTGGACGCTGAAAGGTACACCCTGACCAACAAACCAAGGAATTAGTGTAAAAATCTTTTGGATTTTGTTTGGTAGATGATAATTTAACTTCAATATCTAACATTTTCTTTGCACGAACAATCCTCATTGTTAAAAAATCTCTATTTTCATTGATTGCATCATGAATAGCTGAATCGACATCTCTATATCTACCAACTAACTTACCATCAACATCAAGAATGACATCACCGGGCTTCAAATAAGTAACCGGTTTATTATCTAGTCCAATAGATACATTTCTTACTGTTAAAAACTGAAACTTATCTTTTGCACTATTTTCCATTTTGTTGATCCATTCTTCAGGAACACCATTAATCCTGGAAATTGCTAATGACATAGTAGCAAACTCGGCATCTACAATCCGTACATCAACTTCACCTTTTCCTTCAATTAAATCATTCAATTCCCACAATATATCACTCAATCCAATACCTGTAGTATATAATCTTTCACCTTCTCCATCACATGCAATCCAAACTCCACGAATTTTACCTTTCTTATTACATAAAACACCAGAGTTACATTTTTGTCCTAATGTCATATCAATCAAAACAGCTTCAACATTCCTTGCTTTATACCATGGAGCATTCGAATTCGTTGGAATATTCATCAATCCAACATCAGAAACTTTTGTATCATCAACAATAAGTCTTCCTTTACTATATCCAACAAAAATAAGCTCTTCACCACGCTCTAAAGGTGAATCATCAAATTCTGGGGTTCTAACATCAGCATCAACTAACTTTGAATTATATGATACAATTGCATAACCTTTTGTTGGGTGCATGAATTCAACTTTCCCTGGAACTATAACACTTTCTGCAAATGTTAAATTAACATCACATAAATCATGGCCAATACAATGACGTGAGACCAAAACCAATCCTCTTTCTTTACTCAAGATCAAACCATATACTCTACGAACATGGCCTGCAAATGAATCAAGCGGTAATGAATAAGTAGCTTCAACTTGAACAAGACTATGACTAAGTTCTTTGATGGTTGGTAAAGCTGGCAAATCAACAAACTTTGCCTTCTTTGGTTCTAAAGAATCAATTGCTGATGAACAAGGCTTTTCTTGAATAGTTTTAAAATCCCATAAACCTGTAGAATCATTTCTAGTTGCCATTTTTATAGATGGAAACCAATGTCTATCAATATAAAGTGTCTTGAATAATGGGACGTGAATATCTGTCAAATGATGATATTTTACCGTAACAAATGATTTATCTGGAATAGATTTCATAACATCAACAAATTTATCAAGATCAAATGTTTCTTGATCGTCTAATTCATCAATAATCCAACAATTTACAACATCACTACCACCAAGCTGAAAACTTCCAGCGGCATTTGCAACAAAGACACCTTTAACGGGAATACCATAAAGTCTGGCGAGTTGGTAAGATAAATCATTGAATGTAGCTCCACAAACATCAACATATCTATCTGGTGTAATGGAGTGTAAATCTTGCACTTTAATTGATTGTTCAATATTTTTACCAGCTCTCTGAATTACAATTTGAATAACTCCTGAAACTTTATCATCAAGAATTTCATCGACCTCAACGAAGGATGTAATCATTTTACCATCAATGGAAATTAAACAGTCTCCTTCAAGGAGTAACCCCTCACCTGGACCATTTGGTAATGTAATTGAACAGACCAGCATACCATTAACTTCTTTTTTACCAGGTTCGCCAAGTGCTCTAACTTTCGACTCCATATCTTGTGTTAATCCAAGTCTTCTACATTTGTCAAAAGGTTCAAGTAACCATTGAGTTTGAATAGTACCTCTTGTAATGGATTTATCATTCAATATACATTCTAAAGCTCTTTTGACTCTCCAAACAGGAAGAAAAAAATCTGTACTACTTTCTGTTGAACCACCAGCTTGAAGGGCAACAGCTTCTCCATTTATATTAACAACTGGAGATCCTGAAGATCCTCCAGATGCAGAAGCAGCTGCTTGAATATATTCTGTATTGAAATCGTTATAATTCTGTGAACCATAATCAGGTGCATTTCTATCTAATCTACTGATGAAACCTGCTAAAATTGATAATTTTTCACCAGAATCATTACCAATAACTCTTATTTCTTCACCAATACACGCCTTTTCAGGACTTAATGGTAATGATTGAACTTTCATGTATTTAACATCATTTGGATTGAATTTAAGAAAACCAAAATCATGAACAGGATCTCTATAAATTGGAATAACCGGGACTTCTTCATGATTATCAAAGACTGCATAACCGACAAAAGGACCAGGGCCAACAACATGTCTATTAGTTAAAATTAAATTTGATGCAACAATAAAACCTGTAGCTTCAGATACAATTGATGGTTCTGTATCAAAATTAGATGGTTGCATGAAATGAATAGAAACAACAGAAGGTAAAACTTGTGAAACTATACGCTGCCATTGTGAATTGGAATGAACAACATTACCTGTAGTATTAGTTGTTATCTCAAGCATATCAATATCAACATCTGCCCCATCTTCAGCTCTGGATTCTGTTTCAACTTCTGACCCAGAAATATAATCTGTATAAGTAGTTTCAATATCTGATTTGAGTCTCTTTACATCACCATTTACAGGTGAAAATGACCTTTTTGTCATTTTTCTACTAAAATACTCTTAGATAATACTAATCAAATACTCCTTATTATATCATATATAAGAGAAAATGTTCAATCTTTTCAAGTGAAAAATTAAATTTAAATTTCAAAATTTTTACGATTTGAGAATGATCTGGTTACGTAATCCTTATTAAATATAGTCAAAAAGTAATAGTTTATAAAATGAGCAACAACACATCATGGAAAAGAACAAGTGATACTACATGTATTTAACCATTTTAAGAGCCCATTCATCAAAGGCACGCTGTTGTTTAGCAGATGAATAAGAAACTTGGCTATCAATAAATGTCCCCACACTCACCATTGCACTTTCCTTTTGAATTAAAGTTTCTTCTTTATTTTCTTCATCATTTTCTTCTTCATTATCAAATTTAAGTTCTCTAACCCATTTTTCTTTATAAACCCAATTTCCAACTCTTTTCACCCACATCTCAATATCTTCTCGACTTAATCCACCTCTTTGTAATGTCAATAAATTATTTTCAACGTTACCCCATAAATCAACTGACCTCTTTAATTGAATTTTATTAAGTTTATAATATGTATAACCAACAATACCAACTAAAAGACCCCATTGAGATGTAACTTGAAACTTATATTTTATAAATGTGGCATATATATGAGGAACAACATGATATGGGATATAAAATGCATTACAAAAGCTTACTAATGTTGGTGAAGTTATTAATGTTCTTCCTTTTGGCTTTTTCAACGATTTTTGCTCATTATTTATTGATGTTGATTCTAAGTTTTTTGGTCTACCTCTTTTACGAGGAGTTGTTGGAGGTGATTCAAGTGTCAAATCTGAATTTAAAAAACCTTCAGAAACTTTGATTACTCCTGACAATGAAGAACTTGCTAATAATTCATTTTTTAAATTCCTTTGAACTTTTGTTTTAGTGGTAAGTAAAGTTCTATCAACATGCATACTTCCACTTGATTTTTCTGTCATTGGAGTCATTAAACCATAATTATCACTTGTCGTTCGTCTTGAAGATGGTGTTAAATGAGCATTTAATAATGTTTTAAATTCATTTACTAAATTTAATGCTTTCCCTTTTGGTAAAGGTAATTTAGAAATTGATGGTTCCTCCCAATTGAATCTATCTTAAGATCAAAAATTGAAACGTATACACATAAATGAATTCTGGCAATTTCATGATTTGAAGATAAAGGAATTGATAATTTTGAAGCCGCATATAATGATGAACATAATCTCACAAATTCTTTTGGAGGTTCAGTTTCTAGTGGTAGAAAAGAAGAAAATGTAGAAGAAACTAGGGGGGTAGCCATTGTTTATTATCTAATTGAATGTTGATTTGAGCTTTAATGAAACAAATTCGATAACTTATCAAATTAAATAAATCAAATCAAAAAGGGATGATGAAAATTGAATATCATTTTGAGGAAAAATGAAGAAATAAAAAAAATTACTTTATTTTTTTTCGATATAAACCAGCCATCTCTTTAGAAACGAAAACCACACATATCTTTCATAAATATAGTATAATATTAATATGGAGGACGAACCTATCAATAAGAATCCAACTGTTCAATCATTAGATACTTTGCCTACAAGAAAGGCCGAACGTGACCAGGATTTTTCTTCATGGAAGCAACAATTAAATAAATTGGATTCATGGACAAGATCAGTGACATTTAAACAAGAAAACACAGGTGAAGAAGAAGATCTTGAAACAAAGGATGTTAATGCTGATGAGATCGATGCCCAAGAAGTGTATGATCTAATTAAATCCGTTTCTGATCCAGAACATCCACTTACTTTAGGTCAACTTTCGGTCGTTAATCTTAGCGATATCATTGTTCGCCATCCAACTGATACTGAACCTGGTAAAATTACAGTTTTAATTACACCAACTATTACACATTGTTCATTGGCAACGTTGATTGGTCTTGGATTGCGTGTGAGATTACAACGTAGTATCAGTCCGAAATATAGAATTAAATTACAAATAAAGGAAGGGACCCATCAAAGCGAAGGCCAAGTGAATAAACAATTAAATGATAAAGAAAGGGTTGCAGCTGCAACGCAGAATTCACAGTTAGCAAAGGTTGTCCAGAAAATGTTGGCAACTTGCTAAGTTAAAACATAGAGAAAAAAGAGAGAGATCGATCGATCAATAGATATCATTTATTTGATTTTTTGATTTTCCTTTTTTCTTGTTTTGTACGTGTGTGTGTGTGGTATTTATTTTTCCGGACAATTCAGCCCACCTCATTGTCCTTTTCACTAACTATCTCTTTATACATTGCTTAATACCTCTTTTATAATTCATTTTCAGCCGAATTTGTACTTCTTATAAAAATTACGTAACCTATAAAAGTTACGTAACCCGTGCACAGCCATTTAAATTTTATGACATTTTTTTTTGGCGAAAGAAAAAAACTTGAAATTTCAAAATTAACAATTTATGAACGATTTGAAGAATATAAAGAATCTTTAAATCTTACTGATTAACTATGGTCGAACTCACACAAGTCCCTGACAAAGCTATTTTGACTCCAGTTGAAGTCGAAGCTGCATTAGCTGAAGCTGTTGCTCAAGCCGAAGCTGCTGTTGCCGAAGCTGAAGCTTTAGAAGACGCTGAAGAACTTGAACAAATTATTACAGAAGTTGAAAAAGAATTCTTAGAAGAAGAAGAAGAGGAAGATGATGATGAAGAAGATGATGAATCAGATGATGATGAGGATTTTGATCCTTTATCTGAAACTATTTTGGAACGTATTTATGCTTTACAAGAAATCTTTTCTGATGATCAACGTAATGCTATTACATCAGTTGCTGGTAATACCGTTTCAAATATCAAATCCATCTTTTCTGGCTCTGCTTCTGCTTTATGGTATTTGACAACTACTGGTTTACTGCTTGGTGTCCCATTAGCAATTTCTATTCTTGGTGAAACTCAATTAATGGAATTAGAAAAGGAATTAGGCGGTGGAATGGCTGCTGCTGCTGCCGCTGCACAGCAACAGCCTGTTGAAAAGAAATAAATCTTTTCCATTTTATAGTTGACGCAATTATGATATTTCATTTTGTTTTCTTATATATTTTTAATAAATGAACTGTACATAAAAAGAATGAAAGATTATTATATCACAATAGATTGAAAACATCAAAAATCATGATTCTTTAAATAAATTATTTATTTATAAATTTAGATGTATGTATGTGTGTATATATGTGTTTATAGAGAAGAGATATGAAATATTGAAATTCAAATTCAAATTTTTTTTTCTTTAATGGTCAAAGCCCAAATACCCAATTCATTTTTAATACCATTTAAGATATCAACAACTAGAACAGTATAAGCAATAACAGCAGCACCACATCCACTATAAACAACAGCAGCAAGAGCATCATCATAAGACCATTTAAATAATTGAAGTAACCAAACACCTAAAATCTGAGCAATTGGCATATACAGTGGAGCATTAACATATGGGAATGATTGCTTAGTTAAATGAGCAGTAATAATCCTACCAACTGTAAATGACATACAAGCACCAATAGTAATGACACCAGTAGTACAATAAGTATTCACAATTTGTGGATGAAGTAATAAAAGAATTAAAACTGTAGCATAATAACTAAAAAATGGAAACAATCCTTTTTGAGCTGCTTCTAATTCATCAATTCTCTTTTCTGCTTTAAGAGTTTTGATAACATTACGACGAGCTGAATAAATATTAAATCCCATAACAATTGAACCTGCTGCAACTGAAATATATGTTGAAGTAACAACAAATTCAGTACCAGGGAAAATGAACAAAGGATTTTTCCAAATATATTCAAATCCAACAATACCAGTTAAAATGAAAACTAAGGAAATCATAATCAAACCTTCAACTGGACCAGATATTTCTGATAAAAAGAGCTTATGGGTATAATATTCCTCCCATGTTGAAAGATAAAAATTAGCCAATGCAGAAAATTGAGTTAAGAAAACCATTCCTGTTTTTCCTAAACCTGCAACAGATGAGAATTGAATAACCATGAATGTAGTGTTCATTGAATCACAACAATGATCAAACAATTCCCCTAAAGGTGACGATTGTTTGGTTCGTCTTGCATGGATACCATCACAAGCATCAAAAGTTTGATACATGAAAACAGAAAATCCATGAAAGAAATATAACCATTGAGGAACATTTGATAAATAATCAGAATCAAAATATAAAACAAAAATGTCAGCAATAACAACAAACATAAGACCAAGAAGGGTGACCATATTTGGTGCCATTGAAAGTGGAAACACGTTAACAAACTTTAACCAAAATGGTTTTAAAATATGTTTAGAAAGTAAAGACCTATCTTCCGATTGATACTTGTATTCTTTCAGATGCTTAAGACTTTCTTGGGGGATAAACATACTCATGATTTAATCGAATACTATAGTACCTTTTTCTATTCCTTGAATTGAATGTATTTATTTTACTAATAGTTAATGACACTTCTTCTTTCAGTTGCACACAATAGAGGAAAAAAAAATTCCTCGCATGTGAATTTTTTAATTACACAAATTTAAGTAATAATTAAAAAACCCAATACTTCAATAAAATAATTGTATTAACTTATACAAACATTGATAAAAATGCATATCACTTATTTAAAACAAAACCCATTAACCCACCTTATCTCACATTAATTTAACTTACATATATATGTTTAACTTACACCGTATCCAAAAAATTTCTAGCAAGTTCAACTCCTAAAAATGTAGCAGCATTCGCTGGGAAACTTCTAGCTAAAGCAGGTCCAATACCAGGGAAAAATCCTTTAATTCCTTTAGTCTTGTAAAGTTGTGAAGCAACTTTACCCATACTGATACTCGTGCTACTACTTTGTTGAATTGATTTAACGGTATCAACAGGAAAGATTGCTGTCCACATTGCAACACCTGCAAATCCACCAGCAACCATTATAGCAGTTAAAGATAATTCACCTTTGTTGCTGAGCTTCTCTTTGATAATTTCATAAGTTGCAAAATAAGCAGCAGAACCAGGACCATCACGAGCAAGGGTTGCAGCAGATCCTTTAAATATTGAGCGTAAACCTCCTTGTCTATATAATTTTGAAACAGTTTGAGCAAATGTTGATGATGCAGATTTTTCTGTTTGCATGACAACTTTAATTCTTTCAAATGGAGCAGCAACAAGGGTAGTAGGAATAGCACTTAAAAATCCAGCTGCAGAGATTTGACCAACTGTCAATTCACCATTGGCATTACCAACAAGCTTTTTACCAACATCATAACCCCAAAATGAAACTGCAAACATAGGTGTAACCCCTAATAAAGGTGATGAAACACCTTTGTAAAAAGCTAAAGGACCTTTAGCCAATGTTGCCTTGACAGCTGCACTGGTAGATGGGTATTGATTTGTTTGTAAAAGCACTTTAGTCAAATCAAATGGATGACCTGTCATAACAGCACATATACCACCAAACCCACCAGCAGTAAAACTTTTAACGTTATCAGCAAGAGCGGAGTCGACTTCTTCCATTATTTTTTTAAATTATGTATTGCTTGTATGTATTTATATATATATATATATTATTAGTATCAATTATCTACAGTATTTTTGTTACACTATCAGAGACGATACGTCCCTCTTTTTATACTACTCTATCTTCCTCCGCATACACTTGATATGACGAATGATAGCTTCGGCAAAAGGGAGCGGAGTCAATTCTTAAAAAAAAATTTAAAATATTCAAACATGAGCTGACGTAATCCGGGGTAATATTTCCAGCACAGCCGTGCATTTCCGTTTCTTTTTTATTATTTTTGATAACAATCAATATTGATATTATCACACTCTGATTGATTAAACAACTCAGTTTACATATTTCAAGCTTCTAAAATGGTACCCAAGTCACTACAACCTTGAGTTGATTGCAGACAAGATACTAATACATTTAGTAGTGACTCCCATGTGTCCACTATTTTAGCAATACTTGCATGGGTGGTTTTTAATTTTTTTTCAACTGAATCTAATAACAGTTTATTTGTTGAATCATCATCATCATCATCATTATCATCATTATGTTGCATAACAATCTCATATTCAATAACAGCAGTCTCAAATTGTTCAAACAAAGAAGTAAACAATCCAATTGTTTGAAAACATTCTATTAATAACACGGGAATTGAATATCCGTTAGTATTAGCAGTAAATAAATTATGTCTAGAAATTCTTTGAATGTATTCACAATGTCTTCGTTTAAATTCATCAAGAGGTATTGAATGTTTCCAATTAAATTTCAAAACACCCTTTTCAAGACCATAATTTTTAACTACATTAAAACTATCCATGAAATTATTATAATTGGAGTCAATGATTTCCCTATTTATCCATTCATCAATAACATTAACCCATCCTTGAAATTGATGTCTCAAAACACAAAATTTTCTAAATATTTTTATTATCAATTCACCATTAATTTTATTCTTTAAACTAGTAGCTAATAACCATGATTTATTTAAATCATGCTCAACTTTTCTAATTTGAATTAAAAAATTAAATATTCTGAGATATTCACGTGTTTCATTCCCAATTATTTTCATTACTGGTAAACTTATATGATAATCTAATGTGAAATATCTCCACCCAGTTGATATATTTGTTGATGACATATTAAGTAACCTTGCATCAAGTCTGGAATAAACATCTTTTGAAAAATTATTTATTACTGATGTACTATCAATTGAATCTTGTAATAATTTGATTAAAGAATGAGAATTCAATTTATTTGAAGGTTGTGAAAGTATTTCATCACCTTTCAAAATGATAGATTCTATAAAATCCCCTTGTTTCAGTAATAAAAATGAATTCAATCTTTCAATTTCTTTTAAAAAATCCGTAATTATAAAATGATTTAAATAACTGATATAATCATCATGCATTTCATTAATCATTAAACCATTTAAAATATCACAATCTAAATATTTTCTTTCTAATTTTTGAATGTATTCGTCATTTGGATTGAATTGTAAAATAAATTGAGTTGTCTGACCTATTTGATAAACTTTGATTGGATCATCAATAAATGAAGGAAGTTGAATTTCACTAGATTGACTTTTGATATCACTAAATAACTCGAAATATTCAAATTCTTGCTTTTCAAATTCTCCTGTTAACATCCAAAGTTTTAATGATGTTAAATAAGGTGTGGCAGTAATTTCAAAAGCTTCCGTCGCCAAACCTTTCAGTATACTATCACCACATTGTTTATATTCATAAATCAGATCTAAAAAGTTAACAACAGAAATATTCTTTTTATTGATTAGCCATGAAACAAATTTCAATCTATTTGTCCATGATGAGAAAATTGACTTAAGCTCTATGAAACCCATAGTGGTGATATTATTAAAACTTTTATTCACATATGAAGTGAATTCATTGAGTATTGTTTTAACCCAAGAATCAAAAGCATTGATAACTCCACTACTACCACCAAAATTTTTCTTTAAATTTTTGAAAAGAAGTGAAAGTTCAACAAATTCATATAACATACCAATTTGGTTAAATTGCAATTTGTTCATATCAATGTTAATTCTCATACAATATTTTCCTGTATTCTCTTTTATTGAATATTCAAAAAATTGAGAAGTTGAGCCAAGTAAAACAAATTGTAATTCACGTACTATATCCTTTTCCATTCTAAATGCAGTTTCACTTAAATCAGGTATCATCGTACCGTGTACATAATTTTTTGTTGAATTCATTACTAAATTCTTCTCATGTTGTTGAACAATCCAATTCTTGATCTGTTCTAAGTTACTAAAATCAAGAGAAATAGTATATGCATTGTTATTTAATTTGTTTATAAATAAAGATAATAACGTATTAAATTCTTCAGATGGAAGATTTAGTAAATTATTAACATCATTTGAAACTGCTTGTAAAATAGGTGATGATGTTCCCGGAGGGAAAAACTTGTCTATTTCACTTGAAGCTACCGACATTAGCTTAACCTCTATATTGTTTTAACTTATTTAATGTTTATCTTTGTTTTGTTTTCGTTATTTTCGGTTTATAATTTTATAAAATTGTTTTGTTTTGATTTTTTTGTCTTCTAAATTACGCGTCTGTCTCTCTGTGTGAACTTGAAATGCCATTTACTGGAAATGGGCTTAAAAGCAAGTTCAATAATGGTATAATGCTAGTAGATTAAATGAAATTAATGTTAAATATTCATAACACTTAATGATGGAATATCCAGTCATTTCAATAAACAGTATTCAAGTCGTTAAACTTTCTTTAGCCAAGATTTGTCTGAAAACACGGAGCGTTGCTAACTCAAAAATTCATCACTGGCCTCATTTGTTGTGTGGTAGTAGACTAATATTTATTTGATTGAATGCTTATATACTACAAAGAAGCAACGGAGCTGTGAAATACAAAATTTTATTCTAGCAAATATTTATTCACTAATGCTATATTAATCATTAATATTCTCATTATCATAATCACCACTATTATCGTCACCACCATTATTATTATCATTATCATCATTATCATCATCATCACCCAAATCATAACATTCTTTTAGGAAAAAATCTCCACTCAACTGACTAACTTCATTCATAAAATGTGATTGATCATCTTCAATTCCAAGACTTTTTAGTTTTTCTCCATAATTTTCATAATTGTAAAACTTGATTAGACATCTTAAAGCAAATTCATTATCATACGATTTTTTAGCACGTTCATCATTTGATGTATTTATAAAATTTGTTAACCATGGATCTTTTAAACCAATATTATCAAATAAATAAACAAATGAGATTAAATCCATATTGTTTGCACGCCATTTTTTACCTGAAAATGGTGAAATCGTTTTAATAGTCTTCAAAATTGGAGTGAAAAATGCTTCATTATGAAGCATCAAATAAAACCTTAAAATTTCCGTTGGTCTAACATCAAGTAGTTTATAAATTCTTTGAATTTTAAAGTTACTCACTAGATGATACATCGTTTGGAATAAATTTGATATAATTATGCATGATCTTTTATTCGGGTTTGCAATTGTAAATAAATCATGATGAGGAACAAAAGGTAAAATAAATGACATGGGTGATTTATTTATATCTTCATTATCAGATGAAGATTCAAAAATTGATTCAAAATCAGATTTTTCATCACGGAATATGAATTCTTTATTTGGATTTGATGAAAGAGAAACACATTTTATAAAAAAGTTATACTCTCTCAAATAATAAAGTGAATTATAATCACAATAAACTAATCTATTATTAATCAGAGTTAATGGTTCTTTCAGATCAAATCCTTTACCAGCTTGAGATTGAATTTTATTACTATCCAAATATCTAAATAAATAAATCAAATAATCATTATCAAATAATAACGTTGAAAAAAATTCAAACTTTAAAATATGTGATATTTTAAACCATTCTTGAAGTAAATTGATAATTGAAGATGAGCTTTTCAACATAATTTCTTTCATTCTATGAACCTCTAACATTTGTTTTTCAAAATTTGTCAAGTTTTCACTTTTGAAAGGTTTATTTTCTTTTGTATGATTTGAAGCAAATGTAGTCCTTTGACGAGTTTTACCATTTTCTGATGTTTGCTGAGATGGAATGATATTAGATATCAAAACTTGTAATAAAACATGAATTAAAGAATTAAAATATGGTAATGCTTCTGAATAAAATAATTCGACTCGATTCAAACTTTCAATTTCTTCTCTAAACATTGGATTTTGCTTTAAATCTTCATCTGTATAAATAAAAGGATTTTTTATCTTATTAATATTAATTGAACCATGTTCCTTTCTTATAAAATGCTCAAATGTATTGTTAAACTGCTTTGTGTTAAAATTATCACTTATATGATGATAAAATAAATTGGTTGCATCTTTTATACTCTTCGGTGGTTCTGTACCATGAGGACAAACATTTGGAAATTGAGATTGAGTAATAAATAATTTCTTTTTAACTTCAGGTGAAGGACTTTCAAGTTCTGAAGCATTATTATAATTTCGGCTGTTACCAGTGTGTTGTGGTGTCAAAGTTGGAGATGGCATTGGAGTCGCAATATGGATATCAAGTGGTTGATTGCTTATTGATAAACCATTAACATTTTTATTATTTTTAAGATGTTGATGTTGATTAATTAGAAGTGATCTAACATTTAATAAATGAGAAATTTCGGAATCATCATCGTTATTTGTAATTAAATCTAAAATTTCTGAAGTTTTATATTCTTTCGGTGTAAATGTTGGATATCTAGTAGTTAATTCGGATTTATAATATTCATAATCTAAAGAACTGATATTAAGATCTTTGATACCATCTTTTTTGGAATCATGTTTGAAATTTAAAAAATCCTCTGTTGATTTCAAATGGTTCAGATCACCAAACAAAAATAATATAAGGTTATTGAATAAAGTGATCACATTTCTAAGCTTGAAAGCAGAAATGACATTGATCATTCTTTTATCTTTTTCATCAACTTTTGAGTTCATTAATTCCAAAACGTGAGCGGTGTCTTGATTATTTGATTGAATCGATAACCATTTCCAATGATCTATTGCAATTATTAGATTTAAAAGAAGTTTCTTTTCATCTAAAATCTTAATTAAAATTGATTTTTCTTTTGAAGACATCGATTCTTCTGTTGTGTACATAAGTAAAACTAAATTCATAATAGTCATTGCATGAAAAAACTGAGTTGAATAAATATTTAATAACTTTTGACTTACAAAATGATCATAATTTTTAGGATCAGTTAATTTAATTGCATTAATATTGATAATATCACAAATTTTATTAAGGAAATCAGGTGTGTTTACTACCATTGATATATTTTTAATCATGGATGATTTCAAGTCAAGTTCATTAGATGTTTCATTGAAACAACCCATTACAATGTAAGATAATTTCAATAAAATACCCAAAGTTTTGGATGGATTTGAAGAAGAAAAAGAAGAATTATCGCATTGAAGACTTTTAACTAAAATAGGTAATTGATCAATAGTAATATCTTTGCAAATGATCGATAAAGAATCTAGGAGTGATAAATCTTTAACAGAAAACCAATCTTTAATTTCATCAGAGAAATTTAAGAGTTCAACATGTTCAAATATTAATTTTGGATATTCTAATATGATGTTATAATTAGTAAGGCCATCAATTTCTTGTTCACTAAGAGTATCATCATATGAAAAGCTTGAGTGGGGAGAACCTAATATATCAACATCATCAGAAGTTTCACCTAATTCATTTTTATCTAAAAATGAATCCAGATATTCATCATTGTCATTATAATTTTCATTTTCTAAGCCTAAACCTAAAATCATATCTGCAGTATCTCTAGGTTCCAAATCATCTTGTTCGTCCATTTTGTGATTGAGTACAGAAATCGATCAATTAAACGAAATAAATGCAGAAAGAAACAAAACAAAAAGAAAAGAAAATAAGATCAATTAAAACTGTCTCAAAAGTGAAAAGGGATAGAAGATTAAGAGAAGGAAAAGGAGAAAAGGAAGAAAAAAGGTTTACTATCATAAGAGAGAGTCCCAATTCGATATTTTAAAGTCTATCTCACCTCGCAAAATAAAATTCGCACTTGAAAGAAAACTTCAACTTCTTCAGTTTTGTCGATTAATTCATTAAAAGGAACTGTGTCTTTACCCAAGACTTCCGTCAACAGCTCAGTAGATCTACTCAGTGATGATCACATTGGACGATCTTATTGGACTTCGTGTGGAGGCTGTAACAAAAACAGGTGAAACTCTTCGTGGGAGTGTTCATGCATATTCTCCTTTCACCAGAGTATTAGTCTTGGTATCCACAGACTTACCTTCAAGTTCTACTACAAACAGGCTGTTGACAGGTTACACGCGGGCTACAACTGTGACAACTATTAAGACCCACGCTCTCATTAGTGTGCATAGTCTTGATGCTGCTCCTCGTACGGAACGAGAATTTAAAGACAAATTTCTTTATCAAGCTAACGTTCCTGTTATGGTCCCACCAGCTACTCTTGGTCGAAGATTCCAGAGAGGCTCACCAACTATTGATGCTCAACAGCGTGAATTTGTACTTAGGCGACTTGAAAAGAAATTGAATCCACGTGGATGTGTTGTTTTACGTCAATTAGCTAATGTGTATCCTTTGAAAACTATTAGTATTAACACTGAAGGATCTATCACATTTCAGGATTCTGGCCTTGTTGTGCAGAAACCATATTTGGCTGAAAATTGTGTGGTTGTTAATGGAAGTGACGATGTTGGACTGTTGAGTCTCCAAAAGCAAGTGAATAAAGCCCTGGAGGTGTTTGAAGCAAGCAGTAAAGGTGGCTAAATTTTAGAGATTTATATTATAAAGTTATAAAAGAAAAAAGGAATTTAACAACTAATCATACCATTTCAAACAAAATTGCAAAGAACGTACCAACGGTAAACAAAACAGATCAAAAAAAAAATGCCTTCTTACAGTAAGTTATAAAAATTAAAAACTGGCTATCAACTTTTTATTCTAGCTGAAATATTTACATCTATGTAGTCAAATAATTTAATGCCTTTCCAGTTAGGCCCTTTGAATCCATCCATTTGCTCCCATGTAGTCCGAATAGTGAAGTTAGAAGAATTTAAAGTTTTAGAACCTTCAGGAAATTGATTAATGTATTCTATCGCACAGTTGAATGAAAAAGTAGCATAAATCAAAGATATTGGAATAATCTTTGAATATCTGATTTCAACGACTACATCTTGAGACACTTCCACAGGAAACTTAGTATTCCATTTAAGTAAATTTTCTTGGTTATCATCTTTAACATATTCTAGTCCAGTAATAGAAGCAACCATGATATCAATATATGGCCCACAATTAGATTTAATTGATATTACTCTCCAACTTGTAGACTTTGTAATTTTATGCCACGTGTGACGAGTTCTACTAACAGATATGTACATTTCCCAGTACTGAAGATACCTTAGTTGACTTTGACATTCCACCCCACTATTATATAAATACCGATGGGTTTTAAACCATTGATTGGCTTTTTCAAATGACATTTTATAATATGACATCAGATAAGCCACTATCACTGTTCCACTGCGTCCTTTACCATGTTGACAATACACTATCATAACATTCTTATTGCCACGATTATTATCATTGTCAATATTAGAGTCACTAAACAAGGTCAGTCGATATATGAGGACCACTAATGCCCAAAATGGAGGTGGTCTACGATCAAGTATTGGCATCTTAATATGAATAATGTCACATTTTCCTTTCCAAAGCCATTCATCTAAAACTGAAAAAGATCTGAAATCAGAATTGATAGGAATAGAATTTTCAGCTATAAGATCAACTATTAAACTATATCCATGAGATTGTTGTAGGTATTTCTGAACTGCTGTAAGACTTGTTGTATTCCAAGGATTATTTGAGGGCATCGCTGACACGATCATCTCTGGCACGATATAAAACGCGTCCTGATATGCAATAACTTGTTTAGGGTATGTATCCATTTCAATATTCATACCATCACCAATATAACTACTGTCTATGTTTTCTTGTCTCAAGTAGCCAGTTTCTGTTTCTACTGTTTGCTGAGCACA
>JAJLVG010000058.1:0-23178 GCA_030564585.1 Martiniozyma abietophila
AGTAACACTCTTGGAAAGCTTGTCTCCAGCTTTCCCATAAAACTGTTTCTTAGCCATATTCTAGCTTCTAGATATATGTATTATATGGTTAATTATAAATGTCTTTAAAAAACAAATAAGAGACTGAAAAATTTCAAATTAAAAAAAAAAAAAAAATTAGAGAAAAGTTGCACAGCCTTGGAAAAATTTAGATTACCTAAGAGCTTACGTCATTTCAGACTTGTCTACGTAAAAGAATAGTAATAGTCTTCATAATTGGCTTTATTGATTGTAATAAAAGTTCTTATAGTTAAAAGATGCATCATAAGAGCTTTATCAACTGTAACTTATAAAAATTTTGGATCTATCTGTACCTCAAAATTTTCTTGAGTTTTAATATTGCTTTTGAATACAGTTTATGCCTTTACTTAGTGATTGCTAACATATTTTCACTTTTAGTAGTTCCTTTGACGTTTTCTTAAATCATTGAAAATAAATAACAGCCTTTTCCAGGTGCATGGAGATTATTATATGATATACTACAATATATTTCAAATAATTTCTATTTTTTTTACTTTACAACTCTAGGTAGTGAACTTATCCAGTTTTGTATCCTTTGCGTATAATGTGACTGATATCATTTTTTTTATAATCTCCAGTACTGCTACTTATTTGAGTCTACGAGTTTTGAGAAATTATTGTTATATTACAATCAAATGTTATCTATGTAAACATTCATCAATATATCATGATGCCAACCAAATAGTTCTAATGAGCTTATTAACTTACCATATCAAAAAAAGTACTGCATGGATAAGTTCAGAGAAAATTGATGAATGACATATGAATCTTCCTCTGTTATGCATACTCAATACCTTTTTCAAGATTTAGAAAAACAAGATCAAGTGTTAAAGTTAATTTTATATTATAATGTTAAAACTATTCAAAATGTGTTTATTCGTCATAAAATTGAGAACAATAACCAAATTATGAACAAGAATTTTGAACTACTAGTAAGATGTAAAAATGCTGCAAGTAATTATTGACAAAAGTACTGATACAATATGAAAAAACGTTTTTTAATGTGTTGTACTACCCACTGTTTTTGTATATATGTACTCGATATGCTATAGATTATGGATCAGGTATTTTCAACCTATCATATCGGACACCTTAATTATTTTAGTGATTACATATTTCTTGTGATATTCAGACCTATCAAGCTGAATATCTTAAAAGATGTCCGTTCTCGGTATTCAAAACCACTTAAAGTCTGTAAAAATTATAAAATAAAAAATAAATACAAATTAGATCTATTAACGAATTATTAGCGGGATTGACAACAAACATTATTATGTATTATATACTATTCATAAAGTGACACAAAACAGTTTTAAGCAGTTTCAAGATACAGTAGTCAACAGCTTTTCTGTTGAAAAATCCTACAATATTACAAGTCTGGATACATCAACTGAAAAATTGTTCAATCACATTTTGTAACCATATGTAATATTATGAATTAAATTGATTCATGTACAATTCGCAGCATGTGGGGCTGTACCTATCTTACCGTAATAATGCCAAAACAGCTTAGTGAAATACCGCCGCCTTTTGACTGAGGAAGGCATTCTTACGAATTTTGCACTGGCGGGTTATTTAGCGGGTGCTCATGAAATTAAAAATTATAGGGTCCTCGAAATGAAGGAGACATGACAACAACCCTTGGACCCGTGAACATATACTCCACAATTGTGGGGACTTCTTTTGGTGTGCATACTCACTAAATTTATATGATATACAAGACATGAGAGTTGGTACTTCAAGCTTTAAAACAATTTTAAGTTTTAATTCAAAGCAAATATCATACCATATATTATCATATTTTAACAGATGAGATGACACATAATTGGCATTCAAAATACACGGTAATAAAAAATTTTCAACTTATTTTTCAAATGATGAGTTTCATAATAAAAAATGAGTTAGTTTATTCCCGCTAGGGTCTTTTGACCCTCTTTGTACAATCTATATATGACTTTATCGGCCCATATACCTATTATTTACTCTTATCAAGCTCCCTTGAGGACCCCACATCGTGTCTATAGCCCGATATGTTGTGATTAAAAGATATTGGAAGTAAAGCTAGCGTATCTCCACAAATCTTGTAAAATACTGATCATTCCAATTATATTAAGTTATATCCCTTTTTAATTTTTATTTTAAAAGAGTATATAATAAGGTCATCTTCCCCACTTTATTAACTTTTTGTTTTAAATTTAATTTTCTTTTTGTATTGACTTTATTTATTCGATAGACTTCCATTTTATATATTATCTGGGAATAGACATTTAGTAACATGAGTAAGTTTAACAATTTATTTAAGAATAACTCATCTAGTCCTTCAACGGGAGGAAATGCATCAAATAATATATCACAATCATCATCAACTGAACTTTATGATGAACCATCTAAAGAATCAAAAAATATTACCACATTTGAAGTCGGTGAAATTGATTTAGAATCAAATAGTGAAAAGCCTGAATCAATTGTTGAAGGAACTCATAAAGGATTGAAATCAAGACATATTCAAATTATCGCTCTTGCTGGTGCTATCGGTACAGGTTTATTCGTGGGTAGTGGTATCTCATTAGCTCAAACAGGTCCTGCTGGTTTATTTGTTGGTTATTTAATCCTTTCTATCTTTGTTTGGTTAGTCATGAATGAATTAGCTGAAATGGTCACTTTTATTCCTGCACATGGTAAAACATCAGTTTATGCTCTTTGTGAAAGATATACTGGTAATACTTCAATGGGTTTTACTGCTGGTTTAAACCTTTTTTATTCTCAAGTCTTTTTAATTGCTTCTGAAATTACTGCAAGTTCAATGGTGATTTCTTATTGGGCTCCTAATGTTCATCCTGCTGTTTGGATTTCAATCTTTTGGGCAAGTACTTGTGGTCTTAACTTTTTTGCTGTTAAATATTTTGGTGAAGTTGAATTTTGGGTTGGTTCAATCAAAATTATTACTATCATGGGATTAATCATTGTTGGTATTGTCATCTTTTTTGGTGGTGCCCCTGATTCTCATGGTGTTTTAGGATTTCACTTTTGGAATAATCCTGGTGCATTTGTTGAACATTTAGTTCCTGGTAATACTGGTAAATTCTTAGCTTGTTGGACTTCAATTATTAGATCTGCTTTTGCTTTTATTTTAGGTCCTGAATTAATTACTGCTTGTGCTGCTGAAGCTGAACATCCAAGAGTTAATTTACCAAAGGCAACTGATAGATTTATTTATAGAATGATTTTCTTTTATGTTTTTGGTGCTTTAACTATTGGTGTTATTGTTGCTTATAATGATCCAACATTATTAAATGCAATTAAAAATGGTAAAGCAGGTGCTGCTGCTTCTCCTTTTGTTATTGGAATTCAAAATGCTGGTATCCCTGTCTTGAATCATATAATCAATGCTGCTATCTTAACTTCTGCTTATTCTTGTGGTAATAGTCAATTCTTTGCTGCTTCTCGTAATTTATATTCTATGGCAATTACTGGTATTGTTCCAAAAGTTTTTGCAAGAACTAATAGATATGGTGTCCCATGGGTTTCTGCTGTTTTAGTTAGTTTAATCAATTTACTTGCTTATTTAAATGTTTCAAATTCTTCTGCAGTTGTTTTCACTTGGTTAACTAATATTTCAACTGTTTCAGGTTTCATATCTTGGGTTTTCATTGGTATTACTTATGTTAGATTTAGAGGTGCTATTGATTATCATGATTTAAATGATAGAGTTACTTATAGAAAGAAATTCCAAGTTGCAGGTGCTTATGTATCAATCTTTTTCTTTTCTTTAGTTACTTTAACTAATGGTTATGCTGTTTTCTTTGATTTCAATGCATCTGATTTCGTTGCTGCATATATTACTTTACCAATCATTTTTATTTTATATGTTGGTCATACAATTTACAAAAAGAATTATTTCCTTTTTGCTCCTTATGATCAAATTGATTGTATCACAGGTTTAGCAGAAGCAGAAGCTGAAGAAGCTACTTTCATTCCTGTTGTTCCAAAGAATATTTTCCATAGATTCTTCCTTTGGGTGTGTTAAAACTCATCAAAAACATTTCCTTTTTAATTCCATCTTTTACTACTTTTGTTATTTTTATTGATTTTTTAATTCTTTTCTATTATAGCTCTCTGTATAAATCTGTGTCTTGACTGATGAACAACTTCAGTGATTTTGCACAATATTTGAACATATCATTTTTTTACTTCCTTTTAATTCTAATTTTAAACTTTATAAACATTTTCACCTATATATATCAAGCATATCATAATACTAAAATTGGATATTTTATTTGGCTTTCTAAACTTTTCAATTTCAAGTGTTAAATGTTTCAACTAAATGTTGTTGATTCAACTTTCTTTGAATTACCGAAAATGGACAAGAAAAAAAAATTGGCATGAATATACGACCCTATAAAACCAACATAACATAACTTAACACAACACAAAACAACACAATTACACCTTTGATACAGTAAGGACCCATCAGACTATGGAATCTGATGAAGAGAACGATTATGGATCCTTGGATTTTCGAAATGTGAATCGAATTAAATTGGGAAGGTACGAATTTGATACATGGTTTGGAAATTCTGCAATGTTTGTATCAAATGATGGTGGTAATGAACACATACTAGCATATAAATCAGAATCATTGGGTAAAGCTCGTCCCGCTCGTAGACCATTGAAGAAGATGAAAAAAAAATTGATCAAAAGAAATTCATCATCATCATCATCATTACCACAACATGGATGGATAGATACTTTACACGTTTGTTCATATTGCTTTAAATATACTGATAAGATTGAAGAAATGACAATTCATTCATCCAAGTGTCATTTCAAATCAAACCTTCCAGGTAAAGTAATGTATACGGAACTCTCAATGCCATCAAAAGATAAAAATGGCCTTGTTATACGTAAAGTTAAAGGAATGAAATATCCATTATTTTGTCAATGTTTATGTTTACTTGCTAAATATTTTCTTGATAATAAATCAGTATTTTATTATTTAAATCACTACGATTTTTACGTTGCTTATGAATTGTTAGATGGTATTGAAACTCCAATGGGGTTTTATTCAAGGGAGTTAACATCTTGGGATCATAATAATTTAAGTTGTATTTGTGTTTTCCCTTGTTATCAACAACGACGATTGGGTACAAAGTTAATAGACTTTTCTTATAAGCTTTCAAACTACGAAAGCATGATCAGTGGTCCAGAAAGACCATTGTCACCATTCGGTAAGTTAACATACTTGAAATATTGGTGTAAAAAGATATCATGGGAATTTACCTTTGGAGATTTAAAAATTCCAAAATTATTAACTTTAGAAATCATTATTAATAAAACTGGATTTAGAAAGGATGATATAATTCTTGCTTTAGATTTTATGGAAGTTCTTTATGAATGTGGTCAAAAGAATCATCTGATGGATTTTTATCAAAGAGAATTTGATCAAAAGGATTATCATGTAATGCTTTTAGATGATACTGGATATTCAGTTATCATCGACAGATCAAAGATCCGCTTATGGGCAACTTCCCATGGTGTTGTTTCTATAGATCCAAAATCAGATTACCTGTCTCCATCCTGTTGTGTCTTTTACTGACTTCCATGAGCATATGGTGTCATCATTTCAACGCATTTTGTATACTTTTCTAATATAAACATAACAATTAAAGAAACCCCTATTTTGGATTGTAAAATTAGCCATTAGTTGTATAAACAACTCCTATTGTCAACCAATTATGCAATTACTCCCAAGTGAAACCACAATACTTTGAACATTCTTGTAATTTTAACAGGAATTTTTTTTTTTCACTCTTTTCAGTCCCAATTATTAATATATAATTTGTAACAATACAGGAGCCACTTAAATACTCAATAAATCAATAAAGAGAAATAGAAGATATACATGAATGCCTCCCAAACGATTCTTTGACCCTTCTTTACCAACAGGGTATATCCCAACAGATCAGATTCAGGATACTATGCCTTTATCCGACGATCCTTACATCTCCTTCAAATATCAGATCAAACGTGTATTTAATGGTATTACTGATACTTCAATAGATTTATTATTTAATGACTTTCAGAATTCTCCAAGGATATTAGATGATGCAACCAATGCATACTTAGATACACCTGATTTGTATAATTCGAATACTGAACAAGGATATGATATTTTATCTGATCAAACATCAAGATACTTTTCAAGAAGATCATCCAAGAAATCAACAGATAAAAATCAAATGACCTTTGGTGGTTCTTGGGAAGGTTTCAAAAGTGTCAAAAATGCAAGTATTAGGGGCTTACCACCAGCTTCATCAACGTATGAAAAGCCTGAATACAAACGTAGAAAAAGACTAAATAATAATGATCAACCTTTACCTGTACAACAAGAAAATAATTCAATTGTTAAGCCTGAATCTCTTATTGAAAACACAGAAACAGAAACAGAAAGATTAGCTTCACAATGGTCACGGTACATTGGAACGTTTAATATGCCATGTTGGTGTACTAGACTAGTCATGTCTCTAAAATCCATTTATGTTGATAACACGCTTGAACTTTCAAAACCGGAATTAGGAGCTAAAAGTAAAGCTGTTTATGTTCACCATGCTCCAAATGGAAGTGTACACAAACGTGAATTAGGAAGATTAAGTGAAGATATTGCCGAAATTGTTGGTCCATTACTTGAAAAAGATTTTATTGACTTTAAATGTAAATTATTCTTTGTTGAAAATGATCGTTTAAGTACCGGAGACACATTTATTATAAGAGTAGATTGCTTTATCAAAGAAAATGCTTTCAGAAGAAGTATCAAAAATGATGAGAATGATGATGACGATAATTACTATTTTAAAAAAATCAATAATGAGCCTATTGTTAATTCTAATTCTTCTTTTGATAGTAAGAAATTACATTCAAAATATCTTCAAACTGATGAACCTGAAACGAGACTTAAAAATGGTATGGTTAAGTTATTTGATTTGCTTGATATGAAACCAGTAAAAATTCAGACTAATTATAAATCCAATAATACTGATGTTAGTGCTAATGAAAATGAGAAACATTATGATGATGATAATATTATTGATGATGGCTTACAAGAATTAGAACAGAATAGACAATTAGCTGAATTAGATTCCAATAAAGAACAGACTTCACCAGACCCGGAAGATAATATAGATGAACAATCGGAAGATACTAAACTTTCAATAAACCAAGTGAGAGACTTATATAAAACTACAGAATCCAATGATATTCAAGAAAATCTACCTGAAAGCTTCCCATCAAACTTTGATCTTGAATTAAGGCCATATCAAAGACAAGGATTAAGTTGGATGCTACAAAGAGAAAAAGAATTTGATCTGATTGGTATTAATAATCCAGATGTTGATGAGAATAATAAAATCTCAATTATAAAACAACTCAAGGAGTTAGACAAAGCTGTAAATCCATTGTGGAAAGAATTTAACTGGCCTGCAATTCCGGAACGATTTCAGGAATTTCATAATAATGATCATGAAAATGACATCTTTTTAGATAACTCTAGTCTTTTCTTAAATCTTTATGATGGTTCATGCTCATTGGAAAAGCCAATGATTAAATCCAAATGTAATGGTGGGATTTTAGCAGATGAAATGGGTCTTGGTAAAACAATTACTACTTTATCTTTAATTTTATCATATCCTCAAGATACAGATTTAGAAAGAAGAAAAATGAAAAATTATGCTTTTGGTACTACACTGATCATTGTTCCAATGGCTCTTTTAAATCAATGGGAAAAAGAATTCAAAAAATGTGTCAAAGATAATGGTTTAAATCATTGTTACATCTACTATGGTTCCGAATCCTTAAAGGAATTGAATTATTTATTATTTAGTGAAAAACCTCCAACTGTAGTTTTGACTACTTACGGAATGGTGCAAAGTGAATGGTCGAGACAAGTCAAGCATTCTGTATTTGCTGGTAAAACTGGATTGTATTCAATCAAATTTCTAAGAGTCATTCTTGATGAAGGGCATAATATCAGAAATAAGTCAACGAAAACTGCTAAGGCTATTTATGCACTAGAATCTAGTAGAAATTGGATCTTAACAGGTACACCGATCATCAACCGACTTGAAGATTTATATTCTCTTGTTCATTTTCTAAATTTACAACCGTGGAGCAACTATTCATTATGGAAACAATGTATTACAACCCCTTTTGAAACAGGTAAAGATATAGCAGCCGCCATGAATTTACTGAAGTCAATTCTAGATCCTATATTACTTAGAAGAACTAAAAATCAGAAAGATAAAGACGGTAAATTATTAATCCAGTTACCAACGAAGGAAATCATAATGGAAAAGCTCAGATTCAATAAAAAAGAGAATGCTATTTATAATTGGTTAAAAGCAAAGGCTGTTAACTCATTTAATGAAAATTTTAGAAGTGGTCAGGTGTTTAAAAACTATTCAACCATTTTGACCCAATTGCTAAGATTGAGACAAGTTTGCTGCCATACAGATTTGATCAAGAACGCAAACAAAGATCAAATCGAAGATTTTGATGACTCGAAACCTATTGATAACGATGAAAAATCAAAGCAGCCCCCTGTAAGCACCAAAAATGATGATGAGATGTTGTCTATAGTCAACTCAATCGAAGAAAATGAGATGCAACAAAGATTCTCAGTAGAAGAAATCAATAAGCTGAAGGAAGAAATATATAAGTTATATCCATCTTTTGAAAACGTGGAGTGTTCCATCTGTACAGAACCAATTGATATTGATACCTGTGTAATTACCGAGTGTAAACACTGCTTTTGTCTGAACTGTTTGAATGAACATTTTGATTTCCAATTAAATCATAATAAACCATTGGATGAAGGATCCACGCAAAGTCAGAACGATCCCTTATTACAAAACCTGAAAGCCGAAGAAGTCTTCTGTCCAATGTGTAGATCCGAATTGAATAAACAAAGACTATTCAGAACTATCCGTGTAAATTCACCACTAAAAAGTATAATGAATGTTGAGATGAATGAAGAGTTGAAAACACAATTTGTTGGTGATGATCAAAATATGGATAATGAATTAAAGAGAAAATTTTTTGTAAGACCATTTAGTTCGGATTGTCAATCAACGAAAATTAATGCTTTAATGATTCACCTTGAACAAATAAGAGAAGAGTCTCCTGGTGAACATGTTATTGTATTCTCTCAATTTACGAGTTTTTTGGATATAATTGAAGACGAGTTATTCAAGTTTTCCAAAGATTTTAAAGTAATTAAATTCGACGGTAGGTTAAAGTTAGATCAACGTGAAATAGTTTTGAATGAATTCGATAAATTGGTTCCAGAAGGTGAGAAAAAGATAGTTATTTTACTATTAAGTTTGAAAGCAGGTGGTGTTGGTTTAAATTTAACTGTTGCTTCTAGAGCATTCTTGATGGACCCGCATTGGAATAATGCTATTGAATTTCAAGCAATTGATCGTATTCATAGAGTTGGACAAACCAAAAATGTTAAAGTAGTTAGATTCATTATGGAAGAAAGTATTGAAGAGCGAATGCTTTTAATTCAAGAAAGAAAGAACCAACTAGGTGAAGCATTGACACTGAATGATGAAGAGCGTAGGAAGAGAAGAATAGAAGAATTGCAATTGTTGTTTAAGGCATGATAAATAATATATTACTACTTTTTCAATCAAGTGTATAGAACTAGTAACAAGTTCATAATACACATGCAATTCTTACTTACTTATACGGGATTTTTCAAAACTAGTAAAAATGTCACTAAAAGGATTTATAAAAAGAATATAAACAAAAATAAAAGAAAAGAAGATAAAAAAAACATAAAAGCCCAAAACAAAAGCTTTAACCTTAATGAAACCCACCCATGTAAAATATACCATCTAAAATAGTGGTTATCCGTAATTGATACAGATCTATGTGATCTTTAATGTACATTTTTTCTCCAATTGATATTAGCATTGAATTTTTTTTTGTTGTTCTTAATTTGTAAAACGATCATTAAAAGTATTTTTTTTGATTCATAAATCATATAAACATCATATCAAGTTCTGCCAAAGAAACATTTTCAGGACTTTCAATTTCTTGATTTAAAAATCCAGATCTAACAGTTTCTAGCCATTTGACACTAATAGATGGTTCAACAGAGGTATCCGACATTATAGAAGTTGTAATAGAATTAACAGAATCATTCATAGAACTATTAAATGTATTTAAAGCAGCAGCTCTTAAAGCAGCAACAGCAGCAGCAGCATTAGGAGAATTAGCAATACTTTTCTTTCTTTGAATTCGAGGGGTCACAGCAGCAGTAGTCAAATGGGTCTTTGGTCTTTTATGGGTAAAGCTCATTGATTTTGATCTTTTACCAATTCCAGAAGGAACACGTTCAGTAACAATTTCTGATCCACGTCTTGAATAACCATGATTTTCATAAATATCACTTTCTTCATCTTCATCAAATTTTAATTCTTCTTCAGAATCACTATCATGAACCACTGATAAATAATGATTTCCTCTTGATATACCATTATAAACGTAAGCCGATGATCTCATTTCATCATCAATTTCATTATTTGTAATATTTAATGATGCTGTCACAGGAGCAACTGAGTAAGGAACTGATAGCTGAGGAATTCTAAAGTCTAAAGTATCAGCAAATGAGGAAGGATTATTTAATTGTAAACCTGATGGAGAAACACTTTGTGACATTTCAGGTTGTGAAGGAGGTGTACTATCACGACGAGTCACTTGTAAATCATCAGAAGTTCCTTGATCATCATTAATTGATAAAGTTGAAGCTTCAGCCTTTCTTTGTTGATCAATAACTCGACGAACAAAATCTGGGTATTCAGGAGCTAAAATTCCTCTATAAACATAAACCATTCTCTTTGGTGAGGAATCAGCCCAATCTCTTGAAAGTGAATAATAAATTGATTTTTCACCTTTTTCAACTTTTTTAACATAAGCATTTAATTTAGCACTGACTAAATTTGAAGTTTTTGAAGATAGGGTAGCCATATCTGGATGCTTTTTAACAAGGATATCACAAATTTGTTTAACTGTCATTCCTTCACTATTTGAATCATTTTCGAATAAAATAATAAAAATAGCTAATAAAACATGATCATCAAGTGAAGCATGAGTTTCAGGTTTTGGACGATCACCAGTTAAAGGAACTGATGTTGAAATACCATTAGCAAAATTAATTGGTTTATTCTTTTCTTTCTTTTCTTTTTTCTTTTCTTTTTCTAAAGCTCTTTCTTTCTTCTTTTCAATTTTTAATTCTTTTGAATGATTAGTAGTCGTAATATTTGAAATTGTAGATTCAATATCAATATCCATTGGATTAGTATTATCTGAGTTACCAGACTCATGATTAGTCATTAGATTTAATGAATTAGATGTATTTTTTTGTTTATTCATAGATTTTTCAGGGATTAAAGTTTTTCCTGATTTTGAAGTTGTTGAAGGTGGTGAACCTGATCTATCACCATTATCTTCAGGGGTTGTAGGAACAGATTCTATTGGAATTTTTTCTGAATTAAAATCAGAAAATTCTTCAGATGATGTAACATCTAATGAAGGAATATGTTTTGCAGTTTGAATAGCTGTCATATTGATTTTTTTTTTAAATAAAAAAGAGGAATAATAAGGTAAGAATAGTAAAAATTAATTTAAACTTGAAAAAGAGTAAATCAAAATCAATATCAAAATAAAAATGGTCAAGCTTTGAAATATGGAGAGATATCCGTCAATGTTCTTTGAAAATGAATTAATTAAAAAAGGGGATGAACTCGGGTTCCGTCTTTAACACCAATTTCAAAAGCTAAATGTAAAGACCAACGTTATGAAACGAAGAACAAAACAAGAAAAATGGGGTAGATTGTCTTTTTTTTCTTTTTTTTATTGAAAAGTATTCAAGTTAATAAATACTATTCAATGCAGTAGTGATGCTGTTTTAAATATTATTCTTATATGAACTAAAGTAAATAACAGATTATCAAACAATAGTTAGTAAAATTGTTGTCATGAATGTGATTATGAAAAATAAATGAAAATGAAAATGAGACTAAATGATAAGATCAAATAACAAATTTCAAATAAACAAGATGATGATACATACTAAAAAAAACCCAGTAAAAACGAATCAACACTAAAGTAAATAAAGTAGTCTTAAACCAAGTAAAAAATGAAGCTGAGCTAAACTTTTAAACAGGTAGATCAAAGCAAAATAAAATATAACAAATAAAGCTCTTTAATAACTTTGAAAACAAAAAAAGGGGGTCACCAACTTTAAGTATTAATACACAAAGTGTTTTAAACAGCTTCTTTGAACTTTAATGCTTAGTGCCGTAGCCTTAATCAAACAATGATATTGTACGAGTTTAAAGATAATATAAATGAATTTACAGATAACCAGACTACATTGCCTAATCGGGACAGTGCGCGCTTCCTGTGAGAAACGCAGTCACACTGTGTGCGGTGTGAGGGTGGGTCTTTCTCAAAAATGATTATCAAATGCCATTCAATGGTTAATTTCTTAAAGAATTAAAGCTTTGACCATATGTATTATCAACAGATCATCATAAAATGACATTTAGGTTTAATGTCAAACTTATATAACTCATTTTTTCACCCATTTTTGTATTTTAAATTTGAAGTTCTCCTGTAAGCAGCGGTGTGCGGGTGCTTCAGGAGTCCGAATAAGTATTGGATCAACCCTTTTTGAGTACGTTTACTGTCATTTGTTAATTGATGTTGTTATACATGAACCACATTCTTATATATACTAGGATATTTGGTATATATATATCATCTTCTAACCTAACTGGAGATCGTATTTATAACCACCAAATATTTATTTATATTTATTAATATAATTAATGCCTTGTACGGAGATGCTCATGAGGAAGCATTCTTCTAATATTCTTATAGTTTGTAGTTACAGTACTATTCATTACGTGTTGTCTTCAAATTCTGTAATCTTCTTCATTTCTATTTTTTGTTTAATACATGATATACATATAATACAAACAGTATAATGGTATGGTAAAAAAAAATTGAATATGTTAATGCTGTATAGTGAAATGAATATCTATATTTCTATATATATATATTCTGTACAACTTTTTCAAGAAAAAGGGTGCAAAACAATAAGCTCTATAATAGCCATGATCTTCTGAACTTTTATTTATTACTTTTTACTATATACCATGGTTACCAAAATCTTTTTTTACGAAACCTTTTCATAAAATAAAACATATGGACTTGAACCATCAGATTTATCAATATCTTTCAACCTTAAACATTTTTCATCATCAAATTTTACCCATCCAATTTCTTTTCCTTTCCAAACATCAGCAATATAATGACCACTTTGTAAACTTCCAAAATGTCGAATAACTCCTGTTAATTTATAATTCCATTTACAATGTTCAGATTGACCACGAGATGGTAACTTTTTCAATTCATTCCTTTCAAAATCATTTGCAGGATTTGGCCAATATTTTTTAAGATTTAAAATGTCTGGTAAATTAATACATGTTTCATCCTTTTTAAATCCATTATTCAAAGTTAAACTTAAAATTGATGATGATGTTGATAATATAAATCTTTCAAGATGAATAATTAAAACTGTTGGTAATCTTGTTATTTTTAATCCTTTAAGTGTTGTAGAAGTTCTATTACAATGGGTACATTTCCATGAATTTTCTCCATCAAGTATTTCAGGTTTTATAAATTCATTGAAACAATCATAAAGGTTAATTTTATTGTCATTATGATTAATTTTCTTTGGTGATGGGATTGGTAAACTTAACATTGTATAAGGAACATAAGTAGTACTAGTACCATGACAATTTCCACATTCAAGTCTAGATGCATATTGACCTGCAAATGTTTCAGTAATTGTTGAATAATTATTTGAAAGATATTTTTCCCATTCAATTGTTGATGCTAATCTTAATGGCAGTGATTCCCTTTGATTTTCTTCCTTTTCAGTCAATTCTCTTGGTGGTGAAGAATTTGAACATGTATTTAAATCTTCATGAATTGTATCAAGTAAAAAATGCAAAAATTCTGCAGTATCTTGTTGTTTAGAATCATTAAATTGTTTATTAATATTTCCTAAAATCTTTTTAAATGATGATAAATTTGTAGGATTTTTTCTTGAATTTAAAATCATTTTATGTGCAATATCTTTAAAAGCATTTGTAAGTTCACCATGAGAACCAAGTTTTGAATTCTTTGCAATAAATTGATGATAATCATTTCTTAATAAAAAGTTTGTTAATTCTTTAGTCGAAATTATGCATTGAAGAGCAGAATTCATATAACAAGTATTTCCTAAATTATACAATCCTGATATAATTTCATCATTTTGTTCGAATGGTTGAACCTTTTCATTTTGTTTTAAATTTGATAAAGGTAAAAGTTGTGGTTGAGTTTGATTTGAATTTGGATGGTTCATCACGGTTTTTGATGTTAATAATTTATTATTATTAGCTATTGAAGCATATGATTTTGAAATTGGAATTATTGGATTTAAATCATTAATAACTAATGATGAACGTAATGGAGATGGTGATCTAGTTTGTGATTTATTATTATTTGATTTTGGTATTGATAAAATTGAAGAATTCAAAGATTGTTTATTCATTGAATTTAATTGATTAAATGTTGATTTAACTGGTGATGGTGATCTTGAGAATAAAAATTTTGGTGAATGAGTATAATTTTCACTTTGTTCTCTTCCATTATTTTGAACAGATAACATTGGAGTTAAAGAATTTAATAAATTTGAATTAGAAGAAGTTTCACCTAAAAATAATTTCCATTGAGAAAATCCACCTTCAACAATTATTGGTTTTCGTTTTAAATGAAATCCTGTTGATCCATTAATATTTTCTAAAATTGATAAAAATTTTAATAATTCTTGATGCTTTCTAATATTAACAGAAGCTTCATCAATAACAATTACTAAATTAAAATTTGATATATTTTGAAAGATGATTTTTTGTCCTATTGGACTTACTAACATTGTTCTGTTTAAAATATCATCGAATTTTAATTTAATGAAAAGTGGATCAATATTAACAACATTAGATAATACTGAAATATGTTCATCATTGAAAGAAGATTGATTTCTATAATCAATGAGAATAACATCAGAATCTTTAGATTTAGAGAGATCATACAATTCCTCAACCTCGATATATCCTTTATTCGAAATATTATTCCAATATGTATTATTTTCATCATTATCATTATCATTATTATTATTATTTGAAGAAGAAGAAAAATTTAAAGATGGATTAATTGAATCTTTATCGAATAAAGCTAATTTTGAAGAAGGAATAATTGATCCATTAATGATACCAATATCTTTACTACTGGAATCATTATTCATATTTGGTGATAAAGTCATAATAGAATTTTGTTTTGGACTTGAATGGGATCCATTCAATATATTTTGAAATCTATTTAATAAATCATTTTGAGATTGATAAAGAGGTCCATTATTTCTTGTAGTATCAGTTTGGGAACCTCCATATAAACCATAAATTGGTTGAGGAATAAATGAATCATTTAATAAGATTGAATTATCTTTTGTTAATAATGTTCTATTATCCTGACCAGCAGTTGATATTGACATTTTTAAATTCTTTTTAGTTTGTGATATTAAAATATCTACATCGAGAACCATTTTTGTAATATTTGAATGACAATTTGAATTTAAAATTAAAAATAATTCACTTCGAAGTTTCCTTATCTGTCGTAAAACTATTAATTTTGAGTTTATTGTAAAATTTCCAAGACCATGATCATCTACTATATCAATATTTGAATCATTAAGTGACATTTCATTGAATGAATTATCATTTATACCATGCGTTTGCCCGATAAGGTTATCTTGAGTATCAATAATCAATAAAGATCTGTGTTCACTTGAAGTTATTTCATTTAAAAAGAAACATAACTGTCGTATTTGTTGGATCACAGTATCAGCAGATGTCTCCATCGTATGCAATTGAAGGAAGCTAATGTGTAGTTCTTAGTGTTATTGAACTTTATTCCTGCTTTGTTAGAAAGAGGAAAGTAGCTCGTTTCAAAATTGTTATCGCGGGGATTCCTTCCGGTTTCGTACTAATTATGTAGGCAAGCAAGTGTGTTCGTTCATGTTTAGAGGTTTGTTTGACATTAAGAGGTGCAAAATAAATATTAAGAGAGGTTTATATATTAAATAGAACAAATGGGGGAAAAAAGTAGGGACATTTGAAGGAATTATTCATCATCATCCCAATCGAATTCTTCTTCTTCTTCATCTTTAGTTTCTCCCTTTTCTAGTAAATCCTTTCTAAGCTTTTCTTCTTTTAAGATACGTTCCCTTTCACCAAAGTAAATTTCCCAAAAGCATTTCAAATCAGTAATTTCTAAATCTTTAAATGTTTTTGAAATAAAATATTCATCCTTTTTCAATTCTTCAATTTCATCATTTTCTTCTTTATTTAAAATTTTATTTAAATATGGATCTTTTGAATCAATTTCAATGAACTTTTCATAAATAGATGAATCAGTTTCTAAAGATTGAAGTTCAGTTAATGCCCTCGAACTGATTTCAGATTCATTAATAAATTTAGAATATTTTAAAGCTGAATTAGAATCAGTAAGTTCAGAATTTGCTGTTTCATCTTGTTGAATATTTACAGTATCAGAAACCAATGCAGTTAAACTAGTACTTATAGAAGCACCCCAATTTGCCCAACTACTTGCAGTTTCAGTAACAGATTTAGTAATTTCATTATTTGTAGCATCACTTGCAGTTGCAGTTGCAGTTGCAGCAGAAATCCAAGAACCTAATTGACCACCAATATTCTTTGCATATTCAATTGTATAATTTTCAAGTTTTTCTAAATCTTCATCAAGGTCATCTAATACTTTATTTGTTTCTTCAACTATTTTACCATTTGATAAAGATTTAACATTTTCATCAAATTGATTTTTAATATTAATTAATTTTGAATTTACATCAATATTATCAAAATTTTGTAATTTACCTCCAATTTCTTTTAAATTTAATGATTTTAATTCATTTATTGGTAAATTATGATTTTCAACATATTCTGTTGCATATTGTTTAATATTTGAAATTCCTTTAATTGTTGAATTATATGCATTATCAATATTTTGTGTAATTAAATCATCATTTTTATCATTTTGTTCAGTTTCTGTTGCTGCTATAATTTCTGGATCCATTTCCTTATCAGTTAATTGTATTTAATTGTATTGTATCGTGTTTCTTTTAAATACAAATAAAACAATTCGTTGTGTGATGGTTCTTGAGGCGGCCGGTAACTTTTTTTTTCCTCTCTCATTTACTAGCAAAAAGGGAAAAAAGAAAAGAAAATAGACATTTATTGAATAATTGTTATTGGATTCAATTTAACTTACAAAGTTTAATAAATATGGGGGTATACTAAAGTAATTATAATAATATATAAAACATCAACTAAAATACTGGATTTGAAATTATTTAAAAAAAAAATGATTAAAGGAAACCTGCCTTTAAAATGAACTCCAATTCCAATCATTTGGAACACCAATCCCAGTAATACTTTCTTTCCTATCTTTTTTATCACCAACTAATCCATCTAAATTTCTTTCAAATTTACCTTCATATTCTTCATCACTAACTAAAAATTCTAACCATGCTTGATAACAAGTTGGACAAACTTTTGAAAATTTTGAATAATCTTTACCTGAACTTGGATTTAAATTTAATGTTGCACTATTATTACTTATAATTGAATCTAAATTCATCATCATATCATTATCATCATTATTACATTGAATTGTTTCATTTGATATCATTGTATTACCAGAATTTATTGGAGATAAATCATATTGAACTTGTTGAGAAATTTCAATATTATATTCTTTACTTGGCCTTTCAAAATGAGCTAAAAGATTTAAATTTGCATATTGTTGTAAACAATAATGACAAAATATATCACCACAATGTCTACAATGATGTTTTCGACGAAATAATGTAAATGAATTACCACATGCTTGACATTTTAATCTCATTGTATTTGGCTTCCAATGAGAATGGGATGGTTCATTTAATGTTGAATTTTTTGATTTTGATATTGAAATCATTTGATTCCTTTTTGATGATGGTGTGTTTAAAATTGATGATGTACCATGGGTTGATTTTGATGAAACAGGTGATAATTGTGAATTATTACTTTGTTTTGATGTAATTGGTTGAGTATTATTTTCAACAAGATTGATAAGTTTAACTTTATTTGAAATTAACGATTGATTGTTGTTACTACTGCTATTATTATTTGTTGTTGTTGCTGCTGTTGCTGATGATGCCGATGATATTGATTTATTTGTATTAATTTTATGAAATGAAGGTCTATTAAGATTTGGATCTATGATCATACTTGGATCTATTGGCCTCAAAACTGTTGGAACATAATTTTTCATTAATCTGACTGGTGAATCAATTTGTTTAATATTTTCATTATCAAATTTTTGTTTGCTACCAGGTGATGTATTTGGAGGTAAAGATATTTGAGAATTAGTAGTCGTAATTTGAGAGACAGCAACAAGGTTATCGGTATTATTATTATTTAAATCACTTAAAATTGAATCTTTTGAAGAATCTGATGTTTGTTGTTGTTGTTGTTGTTGTTGTTGTTGTTGAGGAAACATTCCACCTTTTGTTGGAGATATATTTGAAGATGTATTTGAATGAGTTGATTTACGTCTTTCTAACATTTCATAATTTGTCGAATTGAATATTTGTTCTTGTCCTTGATCTTGATCTTGATCTCGATTTCGATTTTGTTCTTGCTTCAACTGATCATCAGATTTAATATGATTTGAAGAACGTAATTCATCATTTAAATTAAATATTGCAGGTTTATAATGATAACTATGAACTTCATGATTTTCTAAAAGTGAATCCAATGTATTATTTGATGAAGTATTTGATTTTGTTTTAAATATAGCAGGAGCTGATACTTGCCTCCTTTGTTTTGATAATAATCCATTACTACTACTACTATTAGTATTAGTAGAAGTAGTAGTATTAGTAGTAGTATGTTCTTTAAAAAGTGAAACAGCGGACATTCTTGGAGCTCTTATCTTTTCATCATAATCATATTCATATTTTAAATCATTTATTAACTCATTTGTTGAATCTTCTTCTTTATCCTTTTCTATACCTCTATACTTTTCATAAAATTTAGTATGATCAATATCATGTTCAATTGTATCACATTGTTGTGGTGGATAATGAGAAATTGCTGATATTTGTGATGATTTCCTTGTTGGTTTATTACCTATAGGGCGTTTATTAAATGAGAACCTTCTATCCATGGTCTTCTTTACTTAAATTGTTAATGGTATACCAATCAAAATTGGAATCAAGCTGCCCTTTTCAGCAATTATAATATAAAACGTTAAATTGTTATTTTATCTGCTATCTCCCGCTGACGTCAGCCGCTAGCTGATTGGCCGATAAAGCGTCGTGTGAGATAAGACGGGAAAGCAAAAGACACGTGACCACACAGTAGCTCAGCTTTTCAAATTAAAAATTTTAAAGGGTATAAAAACGACACATTATCCCCCCCCTTGGATTGGTAAATGGTATAATGGTTATTTTAATTAAATAAAACAAGATGGATTACGAAACAGATAAAATTAGTGATTCTGCTGAACTTGCTGAACTTGGATACAAAACAGAATTTAATAGAAGTTATGGTTTCCTTTCAACATTTTCATTTGCTTTATCAATTTCTGGTTTAATGGGTACTATTTCAATTACTTATTTATACCCACTTTGGTCAGGTGGTCCTGCATGTGCAGTTTGGTGTTGGTTTGTTGGTGCAATTGGTTGTCTTTGTATTGCTTGGTCAGTTGCAGAAATTACTTCATGCTTTCCAACTTCTGGTGGTATGTATTACGTTCTTGCCCATGTCGTTCCAAAAAAATATGTTCCTGTAATGTGTTGGATTGATGGTTGGCTTTTCTTTACTGGTGCATTAACAGGTGCTGCTTCAACAGATTTTGGTGCTGCAACTTTATTACTTCAAACAATTTCAATGTATAAAGATTATACTTATGTTCCAACAAGGGGTCATATTACTGCTCTTACAATTTTATTACTTATAACCCATGGTGCAATTAATTCTTTACCTGGTTACGTTTTATCAAGTATTACAAAATATTATTGTATTGTTAATATTTGTTCAACAATTGCATTAATTATTACTTTACTTGCAAAATGTCCAGAATTTAATACAAGACAATTTACTTTTGGTACAGTTATTAATAATACAGGTTGGGATGCTGATGGATGGGCATTTTTATTTGGATTTTTAAATGTTTCTTGGGTCATGACATGTTATGATGCAACATCAAGAATGTCAGAAGAAGTTCATAATTCTTCTTATATGACACCATTAGCAATTGCTTCAGCTTTAACAACAACTGCTGTCCTTGGTTGGGTTTTAATCATTGTTATTACTTTATGTATGGGAACTGATATGGATGCAATTTTAAATACTGCATCTGGTCAACCAATTGTTGAAATTTTTTATATTGCAATGGGTAAAAATGGTGCAGTTGCATTTTTATCACTTTCATTTGTTGTTTTATGGTTTTGTGGTGCTGTTGCAATTTGTTATATTTCAAGATCATTATGGTCATTTTCAAGAGATAAAGGTTTACCATATTCCCAATTTTGGTATAATTTAGATTCAAGAACAAATGAACCAGTTCGTTGTATTTGGTTAGTTTGTTTAATTTGTGCTTTATTATCATTAATTAATTTAGGTTCAACAATTGCAATGAATGCAATCTTTTCTGCTTGTGCAATTTGTACAGATTGGTCATACGTTATTGTTATTGCTGCATTTGCATTAAATAGAGAAAAGATGGGTATTAAACGTGGTCCATTCCATATGGGAAAAATTTCAAAATTTATAATGTATTATGGTTGTACATGGACATTATTTGTTTCAATTGTTTTCATATTCCCAAATTATATGCCAGTTACAAAAGATAATATGAATTATACAGTTGTTATCCTTGGATTTGCATTTATATTTGCTGGTGGTTGGTATTATTTTGATGCTAAAAAATGGTATATTGGTCCACTTAGTACAATTGATGGTGAAGAAAATGAAGAAATTACTGGTTCTTATGATGGTATTGAAATTCATTTAGGTGATATTGCAGAATCAAATGAAAGTAGTGGTAAAGGAAGTAATAATAAAGAAAAATTTAAGAGTATTACTAAAGTTGAACCGGTTTCAAGTGCAGATGAATAATTATAAAAATCGGGTTTTTCTTTTTTTTAATTGATTTCATTTCACTTCTTTTACATATACTTATTACTAGATTTTATTACTATTACTATTATTATTTTACAAACCCAGTTGTCTTGTGTGTTTTTGTGTTTTTGTGTTATATTGAGCTATAACTATTATATATTTTTGTTTAACTGGTTTAATTTAAAAATAAATTAAAGTGAAAAATAAAATAAAATAAAATAAAATGAAATAAAAATTCCGAGTAATTATAAAATTATTCCGAACTAACTGGAGATCAGAGGCATTTTTAATTTCGTTATCACAATTGTGATTTTATCTATTACACGACAATTTGCTATAATAGTCCGAAACAAATTCCCCTTTCTCCATCAAAACCCTTTAATTTCCTTTTTCAAAACCCATGAATTGATTAACTCAAACCGTAATAATTATCCTGATTTAGTAGTTTCTTTTCGTCGTTGGTGTTTCTTTCATTTTTCTCTTGGAAGGAAATCTACTTTCCCTATTGGGTAAGACGTTTGATACATCCAATGCTACATCGGGCAACTTATTCCGCGATAGTTATTCCTATTGTTTATTCAAAAATATATTTCAGCCAAGCAAAAATCGAGTTATCATTTTAAGCATATAATACCATTACTAAGGAAAAAAAGGAACTCAAGTCTTTTATGGTTAAACATGTCATGTTTACTAGTTATAACTCGTTTTAAACTCGTATTGAAGTGCTTTCTTTGGATGAGTAAAACGTGACTTCTAGACAGGAGTTAAGAACACCGCCGATGCCGAGAGATCTGACAAATTTTCACTGCCATGCTTAATTGTATATAGTGAAAAAAACGAAAAATTCATCATACATGAAGAAATAGAAGAAGAAGAACACACACGAGATTGAATAGTATATAGCTTTTCTTTTCATTGCATTTCTAATTATAGATTAATATCCAATATTTTATTTATATAAAATGAAAGAAACACTTGAAAAGAAACTTTCAAATGGTATTCACACTATCATCTCTCAAAATATTGAATTTGATTCTGATATTTTAGATAATGATGCAGCAGAACTTGCTGAACTTGGTTATAAACAAGAATTTAGTAGAAGTTATGATTTCCTTTCAACATTTTCATTTGCTTTATCAATTTCTGGTTTAATGGGTACTATTTCAATTACTTATTTATACCCACTTTGGTCAGGTGGTCCTGCATGTGCAGTTTGGTGTTGGTTTGTTGGTGCAATTGGTTGTCTTTGTATTGCTTGGTCAGTTGCAGAAATTACTTCATGTTTCCCAACTTCTGGTGGTATGTATTATGTGATTACTCATGTTGTTCCACAACCTTATGTTCCTATAATGTGTTGGATCGATGCATGGTTATATTTTACTGGTGCATTAACAGGTGCTTGTTCAACAGACTTTGGTGCTGCAACTTTATTACTTCAAACAATTTCAATGTATAAAGATTATACTTATGTTCCAACAAGGGGTCATATAACAGCTGTTACAATATTAATCATAATAACCCATGGTGCAATTAATTCTTTACCTGGTTATATATTAGCTAGAATCACAAAATATTATTGCATTGTTAATATTTGTTCAACAATTGCATTAATTATTACTTTACTTGCAAAATGTCCAGAATTTAATTCAAGACAATTCACATTTGGTACAGTTATTAATAATACAGGTTGGGATGCTGATGGATGGGCATTTTTATTTGGATTTTTACAAGTTTCTTGGGTAATGACATGTTATGATGC
>JAJLVG010000059.1:9259-22037 GCA_030564585.1 Martiniozyma abietophila
AAAAAAAAAGAAAAAATGAAAAAAATAATGAAAATATATAATGACAACGAATGAATGCTTTTTATTGATTTAATGATATTTTTATCAGTTGTAATTTAGTTTAGTTTAATTTAATTTAATTTAATTTAATTTTAATATAAATAATGATTTTAACACATAAACTGTATTGATAAATGAAAAGAAATAAAGAGAGATTTTTCAATGTTATTAAATGTTTGGTGTACGGTTAAGTTTTGACCCACAGTTTAACAAATAACGAACCAACTAACCATAAAATAAATTAAATCAAATTAACAAGACACAGTATTACAATTGATCAATGATTCGTTAATTTTAAATGACAATAACCACAACAATCCCCCTCTTTCCCCCTCAGATTTTTCTTTTCTTTTCTTTTGTGTTGTGTTGTGTGTTGTGAAATTTAAACTTAACAAAAAGAGCACAAAAACAAAATCTTTTTTTGTTCGTTTTCTTTCCCGTCGTTAATATTCATAAAAGAAAAGAGAAAAGGAAACGAACAAAAAAGAGAACAAAAGGGGAAACCGCTTTTTTAATTTTAATTTTAATTTTAATTCCATCCCATTCATTAATTTACCTTTCTTAAAACAACTCAACTATAATAATATATAAATTTATCCATGACTACCCATTCTATTCCAGTTCTTTCACAAACTCAAACAGATTCACTGAATACTGATAATTCAAAGGAACAAAAGATTCAAAAGTCAAAACAAGTGATTCCTTTTGATTCAGAAGAAGAACGAATTCATCATAAATGTAAAGATTTAAAACAACGAATTTTAGATGTTGAAGCTCAAAATGATATTAGATCAATTGCACTTTCAAGAGCTAAAAGAACAATTAAAAGACTTCGATTTGAATATTCACTTTTATTAGAAGTATTAGAAAGAAGGTCAGAAAATTTACCAATTTCAAATTTAAAATTTTTGAATTCAAATGATATTAATAATGATAATATTGAATCAATTTCAATTGATGATTTAAATAATATTTTAAATTCAACTCCTTTATCATTATCAATTTCAAATGGTGGTATACCAAAAGAAATTGCAAAAGAAATTGAAACTCGTCAAGAATTATATCAAATTGCAACTCAACAATCAAAACAAAAATCAAAAAAGAGATCAATTAATTCAAATTTAAATTTAAATGGTAATGGACCAGTAACAAAAAAAAAATTAAGAGATCCAAGAGAACCAAAACGTCCAACTAATGCTTATTTATATTTTTGTGATTCAGAAAGAGAAAAAGTTAAAAATAATTGGATTCAAACTCATCCTGGTGATCATATTGAAATGTCAAAAGCTTTAACAGAAGCTTGGAAAAATCTTTCAACTGAAAGAAAAAAACCTTATTATGATCTTTATGAAAAGGATAAAATAAGATATCATAGAGCTGTTCAAGAATATGCTGTTATAAAAGAACAAGAAAGGTTAGCTGCCCTTCAACCTTCAGATATTAATTCAAGTCCTGTTCCATTAGAACCTGATGTATCAATGAATGATTCAATAATAAATGAAAATGATATTATTGAAGAACCATCAAATAAGTTAAATAGTCCTGATTTAGAACCTGAAATTGATGAAAATACGATCACTCCAGAAATTAATCCTGAAGTTTCTATAATCAATACTGAAAATGATGATCTTAATGATACAGATCATGATTGAAAAGTAATGAATTCTTATTTTAATATCTTAAAATAGTATTATTTCTGTGTTCCCTGTTTACCCCCTTTTGTAATATAAAAAAAAATTAACCATTTTTGTTTAAATATTTTGATATTTATTAAATAAAAAATACTTATTTATATATATCATGCTTAAAATTAATAACTATTTAAAAACACATGCAAATCTATAAAATTTTTTGTTTCTTTTATTCTTTTCACTTCACTTTTCATACATTTTTATTAGTAAAACAACCAACACTCAACAATTGTAATAAACTAATTTATTCTTCTCTTTTTCTGCTTATAATAACCATTTTCATCTCTTTGAGATTTTCTCTTTTCTCTATCTTTCAAATGCTTTTTAAACTTTCTTTTAATAGCAACTTCAGGATTAGTTAACATCATTTGTGCCTTCTTTGATTTTCTTTCTTCTCTTCTTGCTTGAATTACTTTCATTGCCTCAGAAAGTAAAATATTATATTCTGAAATACCAATTTTCTTTGAAATCTTTTCTAAACAGCTTCTTGCAATATCTGGTAAAGGATCTGATTCTGAATCATCAGCTAAAACTTCTTGTTCAGAAATATGTAATAAGGGAATTAATAATTTAGATGATAATGCTTCTCGAAGCTTTTCTTCAGGTAAAAATGATCCTAAAAATTCACAATATGAAATAATTGCTTTCTTTGTAACTATCATATCTTTATTTGCTCTCGAATCATTCTTCAAAATTGCTGAACATCTATTCAATGCCCAATCAAAAGCATTTTTGAAATTTTCTTCACTTTCTTGTTCATTTTCTTCTTGATCTTCTTCTTGCTTTCTAAAAGAAATGAATGGAGTATCCTCCTTTTCCCATTTACGTGAAATATTAACTAAATTAGCAGTAGTTTGAAATGCCATAACATCTGAAATATCTGGTGCACCTAATTGACGGAACGATCTATATGCAATTGTTTGAATCATTGCATCATCAATTTCAAAATTAATATCTTCACTATCATTGTGAACAACTTCTTTCAATAATTTTGAAATTAATCTAGATGATTGAAGTCTAATCCATGAATGTGGATATAACATAGAATATATAACATCATCCCAAATAACCTTATACTTTTCTTCAAATGGATCTGATTGATCACAAATAATTTCAAAAACAGATAAACTTGAATAAATCATTTGCCAATCAACTTCTTCCCTTTTAATACCATTAAATTCATCATCATTATCTTCATCCCTTCTTTTTGCCAAATCTAAAGTTTTCTTAATTCTTGAATAAACTAAATTATCCAATGCTTCAGATTCACCAAATCCAATAGCTTTTATATAACTCCCATAAACGTTTAAACCACATCTAACTAATAATGTCTTTTTATCTTGATTTAACCAAGCACCAGTATACTTTTCAACAAAATCTAAATTCGAACCATTTTCTTTCAATTTGGTTAAAATTAATAATAAAATTTCAGATGCACTCTCTCTACAAGATGGTGATTCATCAGTAACAGAAACATTTGCTAATGCAATAAAAAATGATGTACCTAATTTATTTAATAATTCTTTACTTGATTTTCTAACAATCATTAAAATTAATTCCATCACTGATAATCTACCTGCTTGAGCTGGATATTTCAAATTGTTAATCAATAATTTAAATTGCTTTTCTAATCTACCTTTACTTTGATCATATTCCATTAAAAAGGTATAAAAAACACTTCTGGAAACTTGTCTAATTTCTGCAGTTGTAGAAACAACCATTAATCTTGAAACCGTATCCATAAAATCATAAATTTCGGGTATCATAACATGTTTATTAATAAGACTCTTTAAAAATCCAAATGCTGTACCTTGTCTTTCAGGTTGATCTAAATCTGGTTCAATCTTTTTTAAAATATAACTATATGCAGAATCATTTAATTCAATATTTTCTTTATAACGAATAACTGAACTCAAAAATCTTAAACATGATTGACATAAATCATTATTTGTACTTGGCATATCTTGTAAAATATTTAAAACTTTTTCTGATGCAGAATTGAAAATTTTTGTTGTTTCTTCATTAAATTCAAGTCTTGTTAATAATGTTAAAACTTTTAAAGAAGAAATAATAACACCTTCATCATCTGATGCAAGACTAATATCTAAATAAGGAACAAATGGTGATAAATAATTAGCTTTAAACAAATTTTCATGTTTAGATATAGCAGTTCTTAGTAAATCATATGCAAATTGTTGTAAAACTTTTGTATAAAGTGAATATTCCATTTGTGTTTTATGAACTCTTCGATCAAGTTGAACCAAAAAGTATTGATCTTTATCACTAACGAGTTTTTCCTTTCTTTTAGCTTCTTCTTTTTCAACCATTGATGTAGATTGTTGATAAATCTCATTAACTAAAAGAATAATATCTGATGATGATGATTCCTCATTTCTATGTAAACCTTCTGAAAATCTTCTCATTAATTCAGTAAGTCTAGTTTGAGTTTTAAATGAAATTCTTTCTTTTAAAAGGTATTTAACCGGAGTCAATAAATAGTTGAAATCTTTCAAAAATATATTAGCTGCAATATGTTCACCAGTGTCATAAGATTTATTATGTTTAATTTCCTTTGTTTTACTAGAGTAACCATGATTTTCTTTTTCTTCTGATGCTTCACCAAAAAGGTCATTCATAATTGCTCCAATGATCAATTCAGCACAATCACCTAATGCACCATGGTCAAGAAATTTATCCATGACGTTAAGTAAATAATGAATAGTAAAACTTAAAATATGAACTTGTGGACCCCTAGTTAAAGCAGATCTTAATTCTTTAATGATAAATTTTAAGTAAGATGGACCTAAAGATATTGCAATTCTACCTAAATGTTTTCTAACACTATCTCTTAATTCTTCAAATCTTGATCTTAACATTTGACAAATTCTAGTTAATAAACCAGGAAGTTCTGAGTTAATCTTTTCTTGAGAGCAACACATAATCAAAGAAATCAATGCTTCTGATAATGGAACTCTAACAATAATATTGTCTTCATCTCTAACAGATAACATTTTATGTAATTTTGGAATGAATTCAGTAATGATTAAAGCATCAATCTTTTCAATCTTTGGATAGTCAAAAGGAACAGTTTCTTTAGATATACTCCATTGTCTCATAGAAGCTGATATAGCAACAATAAGATTAATCGTATCCCTTAATTTAGTCTTTTCTTCCTTTAATTTAGCCGAATTCATCATGTTCATGTATCTAACATAAATAGCTTTGAATTGATTCCAAGAAACGTATTGAGCTAAAATTTTAATTGTTGGAATGGCATCATTAGCAACAATTCTTTCTTTATCTTCAGTCCAAAATGCATAATGTTCAATCATTGGTAAAATGAAATGAGCAATATTATTCGAGCTTAATTTTGATGATAATTCACCAACTTTTCTAACAGCTTGTTGTCTCTTAAATATTTGTAAATGAACAATTGTTTCAAAAAAGTTGTTTTCAGTATCTTCAATTTCATCAGTTACATCAATATCATAATTTAGTAAAATTTTCATATCATCAAGATCATGGAAAAATTTGATATTTTCAACTGCATGACCAAGAACTTTAATATATTCAATACGAACTAATTCATTTTTCTTTTTCATACCAGCTTTTAATGCTGGTAAGATAAGAGTCTTGAAATATCCAATAAATTCAGATGCATATTCTTCTGATTCTTTTAAATTTAATGCATCAATAAATCTTATCATAGTAAATGATGCTGATGATCTCATTGATTGATCTTCTTCATCATTTATAAAGAATAGGACACAATATAAAATTGGTAACCATTCTAAAGCAGAAAATTCTTTATATTCTTGTTCATTAATAATATTGAAAACATCCAATCTTGTTTCATAATCAGGTTCTCTAATTCTCTTTTCATCATATGCATTCATACCAATAACTAATTGACAAATCTTTTCAAATTCAACAAATTTATTACTGATACTTTCAAAAACACCTGAAACTTCAATTCTCATTTCACGTTGATCATAATGACCAAACATTTTTGAAATATTTGTATATAATGGAATAATTTCATTAAATGAGCAATCATAATCTTCAACAACATTAGCCATAATTTTAATAATATCTGCTTTAACATTCAAATGAATTTGACCATTTGATTTATCTAAAGCTGAAGTTAATGATTCAATTAAAATACCTCTAACATCATTATCAGTAATAAAATCATTATTAACAAATGTAAGAAGGATTTTAACAACAAGTGAATTAACTTCTGGATTTGTACTATGATCAAATATTAAAACTAATGAATTTAAACATTCTGTGACGATAATACCTAAACAATCAATAAATTTTTCATCATTTGATGGAGTATCTAATAAACCAATAATAAAACGTAATAATAATAATAAAACAGAATCTTTTGCATTTGGATTTGGTAAAATTGATAAAAATGCTTTTAAAGGTTCGAAATCATTATAATAAAGGAAAAATAATAAATTTTTTTGAGTCCATAAAGACATAAATTTCATTAATGAAGAAGGTTCTTCAGTATTTTCTTCACCAAATTTTTCCATTTTTGTTTTAATTAAATTTTTGTAAATTATATCACCATAAATTGACCAATCAAAACTGTCACCCATGAAAACTGCTAATTGATGAAGTAATTTAAATCCATATCTTCTATTATTACGAGCAGATTTATTATAAATTTCTTCATATTGATCAGAATTATCAATAACATATTCTGAGATTGCAAGACCATAAATTAATGGTTCAATTAAACATGTTAAACATTCAAAATGTTTTTTACCTAAAGTTTCAGTAACATCTAAATTTAAATTAATAAAACCATTTATACTTTTTAATGTTCTTCTATTAATTTGATTTTTATCAATTTCACCATTATTTTCAATAAATGATTTATAATTAAATTTCCAATAAGAAAGTTTTAAAAATTCTGTTATATAATCATCTTGAAAATTATTTAATGATTTAATTGCAGCAATTTTTCTTCCTTGTTTTGTACTATTTGTTTTTAATGTTTGTGCTCTACCAAATAAAATTCTAAGAATTAAAGGAATAATTTTTGGAATATCAGAAGATTCAATTGGTGATTGATCATTATTTTGAATTAAAAGAACAATTTCATCTCTAAATAATGTATCATCTAATAAATTATTTAAATGAGAAGAATATTTATTAAAAGTTTGATCTTTTAAATTTAATAAACATTTTAATGCTAATTGTTGAACATTTGTTTGTTTATTCATTAATAAAGTAAATAAAACATTTTTAACTTTTTCTAAACCAAAAATTTTATTTAATTTTGAAAATTGACTAAGTGATTCAATTAAACCATTCCTATCAGCCATTGTCCAACCTTCTAATAAAGAACCAGATTCTGCATCTGATGTATCTTCAACATCTTCATTAATAATAAATGGTAAAAGATATTTAAAATTCATTTCAGCAATTTGAGGGATTTTATTAAATAATTTAATAACTTGATACCTTGAAAAATCATTTGGTAAAATTGAAAATCTTTTTGAATTTGCTAATTTAATTAATGATTGATCAACATTTTGATAATTTTGAAATATTGATTCAGAATTTTGAAGATTTGTTGATAATCTTAAATCTTGTGGTAACCAATTTGAAATATCAGTTAAAGAATTTAATGAATTAAAATTATAATCAAAATAAATATTTTCTTCTAATTGTTTATAATTTGTTGCAATGAATTTAAATGATAAATCCCATGTTAAATCAATCATTTTATTTAATGATAATTTTAAAAATTCAAATACACCTTCCCAAGTTGGAGAAAATTTATTTGTTAATTGACCAAACATGAAATTACAAATAATATTATTGATTAATGGAAATGAATTATTTTCATAAAGTTGATATAATTGACGAAATCTTAAAGGAATATCTCTTGCATTTTTCATTAAAAGTGGAATTTGTTCAATAGTTCTTAGTGATAAAATACAATCAGGAATTTCATTAATAGTTAATTGAAATAAATCAATAATAACATTTAAAGTTGATTCTCTAATTTCATGGCATTGATAATGTAAATTAATTGAAAGGTTTAAAATTAAATCATTATAATTAAAATTTAAAAATTCAATTAAATCTTGATTATTATCACCTTTTTCAATTGAAATATTTGATAAAAAATAATGAAAATTATTTAAAAATGATGAACTTTTGATAAAATTTTTAAAATTATTTTTAATTAATTTAAATATTAATAATAATTGATCAGATGATAAAAATTGTTTTGAAATTGAACTTAATGTAACACCAAATATATCAATTAAAAATAAATCATTAAAATTTTCAATATTTGATAATAAATTTAAAAATTTAATAAGAATTGAAGAATCAAATGAAACTGTTGTATTTTTTAATATTAAAAGTCTCCAATAATTTGTTAATAAAGCATCTTTTGATTCAATTTTTTTAATATTTATAAAAGATTCTAAAATAAAAGATTTAAAATCTGATGGGATTATAATTTGATAATTTGATGAAGATAATAAATTTTTATCATTCATAATTTGTAAAAATAATGCAATTTCTCTATGATTATCTTTCCAATTTTTTTTTATGAAAGAACTAACAAATGATTTTGAAAATTGTAAAGTTCTTGAACATGATAAATCTGTTGAAATATCAATAAAAGGTAAAAATCCTGATCCATCATCTAAATTTGACATTACATTAAAAATTTTAATATGATATTTTACTAATTCATTTGAATCACAATTTCTAACTAAAATTGAACACCAAGTAACCATTGAATTTATAAAATTAATTTTTTTAAATTCATCATTATCATCTTCAACATTTATTAATTCTGAGCATGATTTAATTGGCTCAATTAAATCAAGAATTGAATTCCAATTTGAAATTCTTTTACCAGTTTCAGCAAATGAAATTGTAAATAAAATTTGTGATAAATTTGTTAAATAATTAAAATCTTGATTATTTTTTAATGATAATGAATTTAATTCAATTTTAATACAATCATATAAAATTTCATATAAAATTTTTGAATTTAATTGATTTTCTGTATAATTTAATAAATTCATTAAAATATCATTAAAAATTGATGTAAATTTTGGATTTTGAATTGAAATTTTAAATAAAGGTGGTAACATTAATTTTAATTTTGAATGTAAAACACCATTTGCAGATTTTAATGATTCAGAAAATATAATTGTTAAACCTGTATGATAACTTGAATTATTTGAATCATTATTAAGAATTTCTGAATTATTAAATGATTTTAATAAAAATTTTTCAAAATTTTTATTATTTAATTTTCTAACTAAAAATGAAATTGCTTGAGAAGTAAACCTTGTTATATAATCCTTTTTTTCAATTGTTAATAAAGGTAATAATAAATTAAATGTTGGTAATAAATCATTTGAAAGTAATTTTGATAAATATTTAAAAATATAAGCTAAAGTATTAAAAATAATTTCAATTGATTCAGGATTTGATTGATTAATTGAAATTAATTTAATTCTAATTAAAGTTCTTTCATAAAATTCCATGAAATCAGGACCTAAATCATGACAAAATTGTGAAAGTAATTCAAGTGTTGGTGATAAAGATAATTGATCATTTAAAGATAAAGTAAAATCAATTGAATCAAAAATTTTATTTTTATGATATAAAAGTTGTGGTAAACTCATTGATAAAGGTTCAATAATTTCAACTAAATCTTGAAAATCTTTTGATAAATTAACTTCCCTCCAATGTTCTAAAGTTGATAAAAAATGTGAAATTTCAGCATCATGAAAAGATTTTTTTGATAAATCAGAAATTGGATCAATTTTAATTGAATCAATATGATCTTTAAATGATTTATAAGTCCATTTTCTAGTACTTTTAGTCTTTTTATCCTTTTTAACCATCCCAAAAACTATTTATCTAGTTCTTTTAAACTATAAACACTTTATAATCAATTAATAAATACTTTATAGTAAGAAAATGAAGTGAAAAATTTAAAAAAAAATTTAAATTTCTTTAAAAATTTCTTTACCCGAAAAGGGAAAACATCTGTACATTTCTTGTGAAGAAGAAGAAAGTCAACTTTAAATGAATTGAAAGAGTTAATAAATAGTGTATTATATTGTAATAGAACAGTACAGGTTAGAGATGTCATTTCAATCAAATTATAAAGAAGGAAAAGGAGGAGGAGAAGAAGGAGAAAGAGTTGAGACAACACCATTATTAAATGAGAATCCATTTCAACAATCATTTGATTCAATTCCTCCACAATCATTAAAAAAGCCAAATGAGTCAATAAGTAATAAGAAACCAATTGTTAAATCACTTGGACCAAATATGGTTCCTCAACGTTCATCAAGAACAATTCAAAAACTTAAATTATTACCAGAATCATTAGATTATACACCATCAATAAATGATGATGATGATGATATATCTAATGATAATAATAATTCAAATACTAATACAACAAATACTATTAATAATGGTATTAGTAGTAGTAATAATAATAAAAGAGATGCATTAAAACAATATTCTTTACAAAAGATAAAAGATCGTCATGCTAGAAAAGATGCAGAAAGACTTGGTAAAAAGCATCGATCAATGTTACCAAGGGTTACAGCATATTGTACAGCAGGTTCATATAAAATGAGAGATTTAATTAGATGGTTAAAAGATAAAAGAAGAATTCATTCAACATCACCAAAATTATTTGATGAATGTATTTATACACCATTTGAATTTAAAGATTGGAGAAGGAATAGTAATAATTTAACAACAAAATTTAAATTAAAAAATGATAAAAATGATAATCAATTAAATAGACAAGAATTAATAAGATTAGATGATGAAGGAGGAGAAATTGATGTTGGTAAAAGGTCAACAGATTTATTTATATTTGAATATGGAGTTGTTATAATGTGGGGATTTAGTAAACGTGAAGAAAGGTTAATTTTAATTGAATTAGCAAAATTTGAAAATGAAAAATTATCATTTGAAGATGTTCAAACAGAAGAATTTAATTATTATATAACACAAAGTTATCAACCAAGAATTTATAATGATTTTATTTCATTAAGGGATGATTCAAATCATATGTTAAAATTAAGTATTTCATATGCAATTTCACAAAGTGTTAAAATTTCTTTATTTGAAGAATTAGTTGATAATACAATTGAAGATACACAAGATATTCCACAACAAATTAGTACAACAGGTAAAGTTGAAATGTCAAGGAAAGAAATAATGAAAAGTATTGGAGAATTATTTATTTTAAGAATTAATATAAATTTACATGGATCAATTTTAGATTCACCAGAATTAATGTGGTCAGAACCACAATTAGAACCAATTTATCAAGCAATTAGAGGTTATTTAGAAATTAATCAAAGAGTTGCATTATTAAATCAAAGATTAGAAATTATTTCTGATTTATTACAAATGTTAAAAGAACAACTTGGACATAATAATGATGAACAACTTGAATTAATTGTAATTTTATTAATTGGTGCAGAAGTGATTGTTTCATTAATTAATATTGTTGTTGATATAATTGCACAAAAGAGGTAAATTACTACTACAACTACAATTGGATCAATTTTTAAAATTTTTAATTAAAAAACACCTTATTATAAAAAAACTAAATAAGTTTTTAAACTAATATACAAAACAAGATAACGAAAATAAAAAGCAATTTTTAAAATATTTATAATTCTTGAGAAGCTTTTGGTTTTGTTGTCTTTGTTGGTAATAAAGATTGATGAATATTTGGTAAGACACCACCTTGAGCAATTGTAACATGACCTAATAATTTATTTAATTCTTCATCATTTCTAATTGCTAATTGTAAATGTCTTGGAATAATTCTAGTCTTTTTATTATCTCTTGCAGCATTACCAGCTAATTCTAAAATTTCTGCAGCTAAATATTCTAATACAGCAGTTAAATAAACTGGAGCACCAGAACCAATTCTTTGAGCATAATTACCTTTTCTTAATAATCTATGAACTCTACCAACTGGGAATGTTAAACCAGCTTTTGCTGATCTTGATGTTGATGCTTTTTCAGTTGAACCTGCTTTACCGCCTTTACCTCCGGACATTTTTTTATATTATTATATTTGTTATTATTAAAATATAAAATGAAATATTATTTGGAAGTAATTAGGGGGGAATAATCATGGTTTTATATACAATAAATATTTATAATATTAACAAAAATATTAAAATATATTAATTGATTTAACGCGATTATAACATTGACTAAGTAAATTTCATACTTTATTTAAATCATTTAAATTTATATAAAATTTAAATGTTTAACGCGCAGACTGTAATTTACACACACGACTGGTAAATCTCAGCACGCACAAATTTAATTTATAAAATTTAATTTATATATTAAATATTTCATTAAGTTGTTTTATATATAAATAGAAGGTTTCATCCCCAATTTGTTTTACCAATTGATTATTTATCAAATTAAATAAATAATAAAAAATGGCTCCAAAGATTGCATCAAAAGCACCTGCTGAAAAGAAACCAGCTGGTAAAAAGACAGCTACTTCAACTGAACCAAAAAAGAGAAGTAAAACTAGAAAGGAGACTTATTCTTCATATATTTATAAAGTTTTAAAACAAACTCATCCAGATACTGGTATTTCTCAAAAGGCAATGTCAATCATGAATTCATTTGTTAATGATATTTTTGAAAGAATTGCATCTGAAGCATCAAAATTAGCTGTTTATAATAAAAAGTCAACAATTTCTGCAAGAGAAATTCAAACTGCTGTTAGATTAATTTTACCTGGTGAATTAGCAAAGCATGCTGTTTCTGAAGGTACAAGAGCTGTTACTAAATACACTTCTTCTGCTTAATATATGTGGTCCTTTATTTTTAAATTTTGTATACTAGTGAATTGAAATAATTTTAAATTAAACCACGTAAATTACGTAAGTAATTACGTAAGTTAACATTTTAACTTACGTAACAACGATTGAAATAATAATTAAAGTAAATTGCTCAGCATTTCTCCCTTTTTTAATAAAAAT